>MU223194.1:2117624-2131884 GCA_018584345.1 Thuja plicata
GTTTCTCCACCATCTTGGTGTTCGATCTCCTTTATAAGGATTGATCCCTTTGTATTTTTCATACTCTCTCTGAATGAACACTTTGTCTTTCAGAACATTTTCATCTCCAAGCTTCTCTTTTGTGACATGTTTTTTGCACGTAGCGGATCTTCGTGGTTGAATTCTATGAATTCTAACAAAAATGGGGGAGGCAATTTTTTTTTTATACCTCACCTAACAACTTTGGGGCTCTAAACTGGAAGGAGGCTGAAGGGGTTTTAGAAATCTTGCTAAAATTAAAAGACCACTATACCATTCAAATTTGGGTCCAATTAGCGGGAAATGGGGCGACTCCCAAGGTATTAGGGCAAGTTAACTCACCTCGTACCTACCCAGTCGCCTTGTATAGGCAAATCCAAGCTTAGATTTGGGATGGAGGTAAATTTTGAGATAGGAATTATGAAAATATGTGCAAAATCAAGGATGGATCAAGCATAACGGGCATGTAAGCCTTGGACACTAAAATGGGGCCTAGTTGAGGACCAAAATTATACATGGTTACAATTTAGGACACTATAAATATATTTTCTATTTTAAATATTCAAATGTAGTGATCTAACAATTGTGGTGCATGACTATCATATGTGGCATTTTATCATGCAAATGTGGTACTTTAATTAAGCACACATGGTACAATTATAACCCAAATGTGATAATCATACATATGAAATAAATGAACATGTGCAATGTTTTAATCACGAATGTGGTACTTTAACAATATATAAGGTGAACATACCTGCATATTTGATGCACCGCATTTGTTGTAGTCCTAGGGCCTAGCAAATAATGAGCAATAAATGCACTCAAATAATCATGTAGGGTCGAACACTTACCTCACTATTTGCACTAGTTGGGTGACCAAAGGTCTTGACTCATTCTGCTCGGTCATCCCCATGTCTGATCCCTGCCATAGCTTTGTAACAATGTCTCAATCGCTCCTTGATCTCTCCATATTCTCCAAAGCTCTTATGCACAAATGAATTGAACACGACCCTATAGGGCCTATTTATACCCCATTTTTTTTTTGTCTTGGTGGATGTGCACACACACTAATTTCTATTGCCCATAGTTTGTTTTGCCTTCCAGAACCTCCAACTTCAGAACATGAAGATGATTTTCCACACTGAACACATATTTGGACTCTTGGACATGTTGACAAATTGAACCTCACTTTGCAAATTTTCAGTCAATTTCTCAAGGGGGCACCATATTACCTCGTTGTCACCTCGTTCCCACTAGGGCATACTAGGGCAAATTTTTCACAATTTTTATTTGAAACAACACTCAAAATCACATTTTATCAAAGAGGGGAAAAATGTATATACTGAAAATTGTCCAACATTTTCTAGCAACACTTTCACTAATTATTCATCCGGATTAATTAAATATTTTTATTATTTGATTAATTTAACATTATTCTTCTAATTCAAAATTGAAAATCAAAATTTCCTTCTTTTCTCATAATTAAATATTTTTTAATTATCTAATTTCTTCCAATCTTAATTGAATAATCTTGGTATTTAATTAATCATAGTTTTCACACTTTAATTAAATAATTTTTATTATTTAATTAAATCATTTCTTCTAGTCTTCGATAATTAAATAATCATAATCATTTAATTAGTTAACCAATTCTTCTATAATTAGATAAATTCTTGAGTTTATTTAATTATTTACTTTTTGAAAAACCAAACTCTTTTTAAAAATAAATAAAATGTTTATTTTATTTATCTATTTCATACATATTATTAAATAAGTATTTAATTATTTAATGTGAACTATTTTTGTACTTCCACCTCTTTAACTCTACTTACTTTTAGTTCCACCTCCATACAATCAATTAACTCTTCAATCAATTCAATCTATTTCAATCATGCAACCAGTTCTACATCATAATTATCTCAATTGGGTTGTCTCAAAAGATCTCAATTGTTGATTATCTATCCCCACCTCTTAATCTCAACTATCAATAAGACTCCTGAACTCTATAAAAGAAAGCTTAATCTCCCATTACCATTAACCACTATCTTCAAATCTTATGGCGAATTTGTGCTATGATTTTGAGAGCCAACATTACATCACAAAGAAGAGAAGAAGAATGGAGGCTTTGTATGGATTTAGTGCAATTATTTTGTTTTGAATTCATTTCATTATTTGCATTTGATTTTGTTTATATCCATTAGTAGAGTAGGATTTTTGCTTTGAGAATTGAATTTTGTGGTTGTTGTAACGTCTCTTTCAAATAAATTTTGGAGAAAAGATTGTAAAGAAATAAAAAGGAGGGAAATAAATTTATGTAACCACATATAATTTTTTCAATAAGCAACTTATTTCCAACCACCTCGCTCCTTTAAAATAGAAAAAGATTCCAATTTATCTTTTTTCATAAATAAAAATATGCATGGACATAAACCACTTGGTTAAATTTAGGTAGAAAATAAACGCCCATAAGAATATGATATAGAAAATGAGGTCAAGAAAAAGATAAGATCATGTAGTAAACTAATCTGGTTAAATAGATATTTCTCCCATCATAAATTCTCAACTAAAATGCTTCTCACTCTCTTCACTATTTAAAATATGTGATAATTAACTTTAGATCATTTGATTGTCAAAGTTCACAACACGAAGTCTGACTTGAAAATAGTCCCTTAAGCTATTTGGTTTCGTAGACGTCAGTAAAATCATTCATTCATTCGTTATACAAATATCATGAAAATTGCCCTAAAAAATTGACCATCTCATCTCTCAAACACACATATATTCTTTTAAGGTAGTAGTAGAGATTACATTTACCATAACTTGAATTATCTTAGTATAAGTTGCAGTCACGGGATTTATTTGTCAAACAAAAATATCTTACCAAAACACATGCCATACATGACTGAACATGTCAAACGCAAAACTCACCGCCCTCAAAAGTCTTCTTTTTGAAGAGGAAATTTCCGTCTGATAGGGACAATCTTTTTCTGTAAATCATGGCAGGCAGCACTCATGATGCTCAAAACTCTCATTATATTCCTGATTGAGACAATAAATTCAAACCTTGGGAAGGGGTTCGTGAGCTTCTACGGCAAAGTAGGCGGAAATGATTATTAAAACCCTAATTTAGATGGAAAAAAGTCGCATCAGTGAATAGTATCCCATGCTAGACTTGTCAGTGGTTATTATGATGAGTTGACCAGCTTTAAAATGCTCTGTGCATTCATATGCGCTTCTCAGGCACCATTATTGCTGACGTTGTAAGCGGCTCTATTTTCAGTGCACTCAATTTGTTCAGTATATCGACGGTTTAGAGCTGTTCCAGTTTTCTAGGAATGAATCTGCTCCGTTCGGTACACCAACTTTCTGAGACTCTGTCAACTCCTTTTTTTAAGCAATTAGATGACCTAATCACACGGATTGGGAAATTTTTTTAGCCTACAATCGCGCAGCTTCCCAGAATTGTAAGGTGCAGATTTTTTCCGGAGGGCTTGGAGTAAGTGTAAACCGTCTCGCACAATTATTTTGACAGGAATAAAAAATGGAGTTGGAGCCCGTCAAATCCGCGTGTGAAGCTTTTCTACCTGGTCAGAACTGTCAGATTTTCTTCATGCAAGGTCCGCGTGGCAAGGATACGTGTCATTATCTGTATACGTGTTTACCTTTTATTGGCGCAGACTGTGCAATGACCATAGCTTTTTTTGCCGTGTCGGAGATCTGCGTATGACGTGGCAATCTGAACGTTCTCGTAATTGAAAGGCGATCTGTCGGCCGCCGGAAAGATAGTCGGGAAATTGACGGGTGACCGGTTTCGTCGGGGCCCGGTGGGCAGGTAGGCATATTTTCTTTCTTCCCACCTGGTGTGGGAAAACGAGGGAATCCATCAAGTGCGGGTTTAAGTTATTGTGACTGTTTTTGTTGCTTGTTGTGTTGGAATTGTCGTCACTCGGCCACTGAATTTGATTGTATATATTGCGCATAATTGAACTGCGGAGGCTTTAAATTCCGGCATTGTGGTGGAATTTCGGTGTCTGAATTTTACGAATTTTACGAGTAAAGGGGAAAATTCTTATGATTTTTCCGAATTTTGTTGCCTTTCTTTTCACGTTTTCCGGGATTTGAGTGCATTTCCCGGCACCATATAGCAGTGGAATCGACAATTTATGCGTGGCGGGGGCAAGGTATTATCCCTCCTCTACATTGTCAATGCGAATTCAAGAAAACTTGGAACAATTTCTGCAAATTAGGGCAAGATGGAGATTTTAGATGGATAATTCGAATCGTTTATAAGATTCCGCGAATTTAAAGTATCATATATTATTTGCTTCATTTGCGGTTATTTTTTGTGAGGCTTGTTCGAATTGGCTCTGGCTTGGATGATTTGCAGTTTCTCTTTTGGAAAATTAATAACAGGGAGTAGGTTGGAAGCTTGAGTCACTTTACGTTTTTGTAAAATTGGCCATCTTTTTGCCGTGCTCTTCATTATTGGAAAAATTAAATTGGAGAAAGCTAATGGGGATCTGAAAATTGTGAGTAGAGGGATACGCAATTTCATTTGCTTTTAACCATACAATTCTTATTTCTGGATTTTAGTTCTTTTTTAGGGGCGATGGTTTTGAGCGCGCTAGCTTTTGCTTTTGCTTTTGATCGGAGGAGAATCAAATAGGTTTTTTTGTGAAGTAACTTTTGCTTTTAAATTTTTGTGCAATGGCCATGTTTACAGGCTAAATGACATACTAGATATAAAGGTCAGAGGAGCTTGAATTAGAATATGAAAACAATGAATACAAATTGGTTCAATTTTCTTAAAAATTCAATGTTATTTTTTTAGTCTGGAATTGCCTTGAATACTCTTAACGTCTTGAATAGTTTATTGTTAATCGGTATCCAAGGTAAGGCCACTTTTCGGTATTTTATGGTACACCTTATTTACAATTTTTAGATCTACGAGCATTTCACATAAACGTCAGATTCTATCAGCATACTGCAACACATTCACAACACCTTCTTAAGTTTCAACCTCATGGCCTCGCCTTACGTGTGTAGACATGGTCTTTAACTCAAATAGATCAACCAGATGAAGGTGATATGGCAGGGAATATCATATATTTACTGTGTAAATTAATGAAATCAAGTGCATGCTTCAGTCTGTAACTTGCAATTACCTCTGAAAAATGCCTTTTAAGTATGATATTCTGAATGGACAAAAGTAGGTTTAGGTTTAGGATTGAAGTTTCCTTGACTGTAATTTCTTTTGGATGAATAAAAGTGAGTTATTATTAATAATTAAATGACACGATTATTCCTGTTACTGGGAAACACAATGCAAGACGACTGGGCTTCTTGTTGGCTGACAAAGGCAGATCAACCAGAAGGAACCTTGCCAAAATTGAAACTATCTTGGTTGGCTACATTACAACTTCTGGATACACTTAACAAGACCGCAATCCTGTACTGTGCTCTAATGATCCCTATTCCCTAGCTGACCTTGGACGTATGTATTAAAGCCTATTTGAGCATTCAAAGTTTAGTTCTAAACACAATGGAGGTGGCAGATCCTAATGTGGAATCAGCATGGCCAGGAGATGTTTCAGAGCTTTTGTTTATTCCATTTGTACCAAAGCACTGCCTTGTGATGCAAAATCCTCTCTACTAAGGCTGCAGATTGAGTTTGCAACTGTTTTATTTGAAGGAAATTTCGATAACATTACCAGAAAGCTGTCATAGTAATTTTTTCGATTAGTCAAGGTATGACCCTGAATAAGTGATCTTTTGAAGTTGTTATTTATTACTATGCAAAAGATAAAAGTTGCTCTATCCTGTTCCTTTAATGAGTAAAGTTGTAGTTGGTGGTCAAACCTGGAGAGTAGAGATATTTTGACTTGGTAAGACTTTCAAAAAGAATTTTTCGCTAGACAGGAAAGGAGTGACATCCCAAGTGAGAATCAGGGAGACCTCAAGCAAAATAAAGTGGATGAGAGAGGCCAATATGTAATGTTTGAATCATTATTGCAGGTTTGGGAAAATTCAAAAAGACAGTGTTGTTGTGTCTATAGTCCTAGTAGTAGGTATAAATTCACTATTTTTGACATTTGTAAACACTAAAATAGGTTCAAGAAAAGAAAGCAAAGAAACATAGATTTTGGATCTTAAGTATTAAGACTACTTCACACTTTGCAAAAATAGAACTTTGTCGTGTAATGTGCACCGTCAAAGTAACTTTATAGGTTCTACTTTTGATTTATGCATTTGATTTTGAAACTTTTCCATTAACAAGAATGCCTTTTCTAAGTCACTGTCTTAATTTTCTTTATCTTGGTCCTAATATTCTGATTGTGATCTTGATACCTTATCTTGTGCTTGTGAAGGTACCCACATCTTTTGCGTATTGCTTTGGATCTTTACACTTTTATGACAATGTAGGTATTCAGGCTACATGAAAGAATTGAAGGGAAGAAAAATAAGTCCAAATTGATTGATATTGAATGTGTACTTGTACAGATGCCTAGATATTGTGGGATTAGGGTTAGTGAATATAGTAAATGTCCATTTGGTAATTTTACCTTTTACTTCTCTATTTCCATGTTCAGTAAAACTTGTTTATGGTTAAGATTTTCCATATTTAGCTATTCAACATCTCTGTTAAAGATGTCTTTTTGCATTAAAAAATATTGTTGTAGTTGGGGTATCTTTTCCAGCTAGGATTTATTTCAATTTGCAGTTACTCATCTATTAAATACTTTTTTTGTGTTTCAGTTGCAAATACCACTCCAATGTATTCTACACCATATTCCTTGCCAACTGTGCCTTCCTACACCTTCCCACTAAGCAATTTTTGTCCTTCCATGTACCCACTTTCCGTTGCTTGCACGTCCATTGTTATCAGTGATAGGACTTGGATGAGCCTAGCTTACCTCTAATTGAATATGCAAGCCAGGGTGTTTCTGTTATCTAAATATAGTTTTCCACTTTAAAAAACTTAAAGATTTACATTTTAGAACCTGAGATGATTTATAGACTAAAGTCAATTTTGAGTTTTAGTTAATTGACACCAAATCTAAGCAATTAATAAACCAGTAACAGTAATAATGTGGTAGAAGCAAATAGAAAACTGTATTGTCAATGTAGTTTGAAACATATTTTGATTGCGTTGTATCCATTAATGGTTATCTGGCCGAGAAATAAGTGAAGTCATGTTAACTCAGCATATAGCTTGAAAATGCATCACATAATTGAGGTATCAGTGTTTTTATTAAGATTTCTGGTTAATATGATCACTGCCTAGATACAACTTCTCCCATTGTCTTAGTACTGGGATCCTATGGAAACACAAATTCT
The DNA here is from genome assembly GCA_018584345.1 of Thuja plicata. Lineage (NCBI taxonomy): Eukaryota > Viridiplantae > Streptophyta > Pinopsida > Cupressales > Cupressaceae > Thuja > Thuja plicata. The sequence goes on from MU223194.1 coordinate 2,124,984, forward strand.
TGTATTTCCTTGTATCCAGAAAAATTATATTATGTGTACCTGTGTCTCAAATCCATAAGTAAATCCAATCTATCCAATTGTCTAATTATTGTAATCTTATGGACTATCTTCCCATTACGTAGAGCTTACATGTACATGTAGACCTTGATAAAGGGAGATGACTTCCAAAGAAGTTATTTAGTGAAAAATATCTATGATCATCTGAAATAATCCCTTAAGTTTTTGCTGAAATTTGATCACCAAAGAAAGTTTATTTTAAGTAGAAGTATTATAAGCATCTTATATGCATCCCTTCTTTATTTGCTTGAAGTTTAACTAAATGTTTTAAGTTATTTAATTGCATCTGAACTCTACTAGCAATTAAATAGTGATATCAGTTTTGACCTAAATCCAAACAAAATGAACAAGTTCTAATTGAATGAATTTTAATTATACTGGAATGCAGATACTGAGACTTTTGAAAAAGTATGAAATGGATTCTTGGAAGGAAGGAATTGGTTCTACTATATAATGAAACAGTTACCAAAAGATAAAGAAGGAAATATTGCAGAAGATGGGATGTTGCGTTTCAACTTGGAGCAAGGAGCACAAAACATGTGCAAAGATTCACCTTCGAAAAGCTAAAAGGAGTCGAGGGAAAAGTGTTACTCCTGTTTCAGGTGGAAAGAGTTGTCGGACAATTGTTACCCCCAATTCTGGTGTAAAGAGTAGAGGTAAAATCGCCACTTCTGTTTCAGATACAAATCATTTAGCATATGTTTGTATTCATTTAGGTTGTTCACTCAGATTCAGATATGAGTGTATCTGTGTGGTGTAAAACTATGTTTGGAAATTGGTGCGAATAATTATGTGACTTTGGGTTTCTGGCAACCTACCTACACAGGTTTGCATTGTAATATGAGTACAGGGCTGAATATTAGTTGTTGCGTGTTTAATAGCATCATGGTTCTCATATGTGCATATTTTTTTTTAAGATCTTAGATATAACTAGGCATTCTGTGTTACAAGCTTTTCTATAATCTGTTATTGCTAATTTTGATTATCAATTTTTTTCTTGAAGATAAAATGTAGCACAATGGGTGGCCTTTTTTGTTCACTAATTTTTAGTGGGTTTCAATTTTGAAAAGGCTTATAAGTTTCTTCCATAAATTTAATATTTAACAAGTATTTGCTTATATATCTGTATCCTTCTCTTTTGTTTGGCCTTAGTCAAATGGAAATCCCCTCATTTCACATATTTTACACTAGTTTTTAGTATTAACAAAGATTTGAGAACTTTGTATCTTCCTTGGGCAATTGATCATTGAAAAGATCATTTCTATTTCTATTGTGACAAATAATTGAGGAGAAATATATTAAGGATGGGATTTTTTGAATTTCTTTCAAGGATGAGGAATATTCATATGGTTGTTTGGTTTTCTTTTCTCCTGCTTTTGTGATTCACTTCTGTATTGCAAAGCATTTTGAAGTTTTAAAGGCCAATTGATAGTATTAGCATAGGATCACTAATGGTAAATAGGATGAATATTCACATTTCATGTTTAGTGTGTTCAACCTCTTTCTTCAAGTTGGGTGTGCTTAACCACCAACATATTGTGACAACTATATATAGGATGGAATTGGTTAAGATTCTTTGATGGACAAGGAACATTCATCATGGTTGTTTGTTTTTCTATTCCCTTGCTTTTGGAGTTCACATTTGTATTGCAAGCATTTCCAAGTTTATAAGGCTGATTGATTGTATTACCTTAGGACCACCAATATTTAAAAAGACGAATATTCACATTTCATGTTTAGTGTGCTGGACCTTTTGATGGAGCAGCGAATTGTACAACACACAAAACACAGATTTCTCACAGGAAAATATGAATATTATTTTATTGAAATGAGATAAAATTACATCACATAAATTACAAGATAAAACAGAGGATGAATCCTCATAGGCTGCAACAGATTACAGCTTCTTTCCACTAGTTTTTGGAGCCTTCTATCTTCTATCTCTTCAAATTTGCCTTCAAATTCTGCTTTCCCTCCTTTTGCATGACTTATTATCTTCCTCTCCTTTGCCTCTACTCAAAAATGCTCTCAAAATGGTCATATATCTCCTTGGTGCCCTCAACCAACACTTCAAAATTTATAACTCCTGCCCAAAAATAGTCTAATTTCCCGGAGCCATAACTTTTGATTCGGGCACCCAATTAAAACCAATTTTTAAATTTAAACTAAAGATCTCAGAGTGCTTTATGTGGTAAAAAACTACTTTATTCATTTTTCCCTTATTTTGGGGGTCTCAAAACATCATTTGAAGCCTCAAAACCCCATTTAAAAGATTTTTTTGGGAATTTTTAAAACTTAAATCTTTAATATCTTCCCACCCAGACTTGATCTTGACTTGGAACTCATCTATAATGTACAAAATTCAATTTCAAAGCTTTGGAGAAATTTCAAGTCCCTATGTGCTCATATGCAAACTTACTAAAATAGAGGCCTTATGAAATTTAGTCCTTTTTGAAAATTTGAATGTTCTAAACCACTTTTTAGGACATTGTAATGGAAATAAACTTCATGGATATCACCAAAACTAATAGAAATCAAAATAAAACATTTTTTTGGGGATGCAAAATTGCCCATACACCCTGGATGCTCTTGCATCAAACACGCTAAGTAATTTGAGAAGTGACCTTGTCACATCTCTAGTGTTTGAGGAAAACGAATATGTTCAACCCATGCCTTAGACAACCATGACGAATCTTTAACAAGCCTTCCCTTCCACTTAACCAAATATTCTTTATATTGCCTATTTCTTGTACTTCTGCCCTCACAACTATCCAAGATTTCTTCTATCTCTTCCTTCTTTGGAGTAGTTGCCAATATTTTCCACAATTTTTGCGTTGGTCCAACCTCACTATCCGCTTCATGATATTTTGATTGTTAGTATATGTGCTCAATGTTGTCATTGATGTCAACTAATTGTGTGCATTGATGTCAGCCTGATGGAAGAGTTGTATGAGTTCAGTATTGTATCTGATGTAGACAAGTGTCTATTAGAGAAGTATCAAGTGTTGTCTTGATTGTCAACTTGTCGTATGGAATGTGCTTGGTTTATGGAAAGCTAAAATATGTAGGAAAGAGTTTGAAGTTTGTTATGTAGGAAAGAGTATTTTAAGTCTGGTATTGAAAGTTCAGATGTTTTGATGTCTGGTAATGATGATAAGTCAACATGTTGAATATCCGGAAGGTGACAAGTAAGGGAAGCTGGTATATGTAGGAAAGAGTATCTAAAGTCCTCATGGGAGAATGCTTCGCAAAAGAAGTTCTTGACTTGAGGTTTTGGTGTTGTCATGCATGGTTTGTGAATGTTGCATTACCCCACTTTCAGGTCCATAGAAGTTCAAAGGTTGAAGTTGTGTTCCACTGTTTGCTGACTGTGAGGTTGGCTGTTGTATGTTGACAATGAGACTGGCTGCCAGGAATGGTTAGGACTGGTCCGGAGAATGCTCCACATTGATGTTTCCAGGTGTGCAGTTTGGTGGACATGTTCCTTACGTTTGTGTAGTGTTCCAGTTTAGATATGTTATGTTGGTTTGCTCCGCAAGTGAAGTTATGTTGCTTTGAGTGCGACATTGTTGTCTATGTTGGTCTTTGGCCGACTTAGTTGATTTCAATGATTTGATTTATGACTTATTGATTCGGATATGCTTTGGAGGAAGAGTTAAGAGGTTGATATGGATCTTAACGTGGTGTGTTTAGATCCTCGTTGAGTTATGAGCGTATGAGATTTTTTTTTGGTTGACTAGTTAATGTGTTTCTATGCTTTGTTACACATTATGTTTGGTGCCGAATTTGTAGTGTTGCGGTGCTTGGGTTTTGATTAAATCATTTATGGAAGGCGTGTTGTGATGTATTTGGGTCCCCTTTATCTCTTGGGGTAGACTACATTGAGTGAAAGTGCTTGTGGTGGTAGACTTCATGTAAATGAGGCTTATCTTTATTGTAGCCAACCTAGTTGCGTTTTTGAATGATCATGTTGGTATATATAGATGTACAGATGGTTGAGTTGAGGTGTGGATTGACTTGGATTGTATTGGGATCAAATGTGAAGTTAGCGTGATGCAAATGTGAAAGAGCAAAGGTGGAAATGTGCATGTGTGACATAGTTATAGCATTAGTTGATCAGGAGATCCTAAATCTTTTCAGTTCATCATTTCCTGTACTTGCTAGACGATAGTGGCCCTTTTGGTAGCTTGTGCAAACTTGCATCTTTCCCTGAAGAAGTGATCTTCAGTGGTTTGCAAGTTACTATTATCTTTCCCTAAGGTTGGTGCCTTAACCTGCAAGTTCTTTTTAGGTGCAATGCACTCCTTGGCCTATCCTCTACAATATTTGTAAATTGTTATTCATATAGTCTTGGGTTCTCACGATGGTTTTTTCCACATTGGGTTTTCTACGTAAAAATTTGGTGTTCATGTGTTTCTATTGTCATTGCAATATCTTTCTTTGATGATTAAGTTGGATAAAGATAATTGATAAGTGTGTGTGACGGAAATTTTTTAAGATCTGGTTAAGACTGATTCACCCCCCCCACCCCCCTCCCCCCGCCCCTCTCAGTCTTGTGGTATGTTCAACAATCTTGTCGAATCAGTATTATTAAAAATAGGTGAAATGTTAACTCCATTAGGTAGTTCCACCTTATTTGCATTTCCTAAATCATGTTTATTTAGAATGTTTGATGGTCCGATTTTCTTCATTTTTAACTTGTTATATGTTCCAACAAGAAGTCTTTAGATTTTCTCATGTGAACCATAATTTTATCTCTAACCTTTAAACCTTCGCTTTCGGTCTTCTTTTGCCTTGTATTGAGCATTCATCTTCGTGCAAGTTCTTTAGGTGCTTTACGAAATCCTTGGCATTCACATCGCTTTTTTCTCCCTTGTCCATCTACCTCAACTTGAAACATTCCTCAAACTACTCCATTACAATCTAGAATGGGAATTTACCAGTACTCCCATTGATAGAATTGTTGTAAGATTTTTTTCCCCATGGTAAAATCAAATCCCATCCCTTGGGATTTTATTTTACTAAGCATCTCAACAAGCTCCCCTAACACTCATTCACAACTGTTGTGAGGTCTTTCACACATCGCCCCAATTCTTGGGGACCCCCCTTTTAAGCTTTGATTGGAGAGTTGTTGAATTAGACTTCCCCCTTGGCTTTAAAATCTGATCCTTGTTTGATGAATTAGGGACCTCCAGTTGAGATTGGATTGGCACATATGCTGGGCGGAATTGTCCAACCCCTTGGACATTTTCGCCATGAGGACATAGACCAGCGTTCTTTCTTCCCCCCCCCAATTTCATCTTCTTGGCCTTTGATGATAGGCATTTTGGACTCAAAGAGGCTTCAATTTGAATGACAAACCATGTTTGGTATGAAGCAGGGGCTATGTTTAATGATTTAAGTATTGGAGTGAAATTCTGGAAATGACATTGTTCAATGACTTGGCGGATTCCGCCCAGCCATTGGGCATGATGTCCATGGTGCTCTGGATTTCCGCCCAACCTAGTGGCAAGTCAAGTTAGATGGTGAGAGGTTTTGAAGAGGTTTGAGATTGATGTTGAGGTGTTTGTTGGCACTTCTGTGTTGGAGAGGGTAGTAGGACCGAGTTTGGGGATGTATACATGCTGGGCGGAAATGTCCGACCCCTTGGACAATTCCGCCATGGGGTAGGGTGACCAGCCTTCCTCCTTCTTCCCCCTCCTAACTCCTTCCTTCTTGGCTTTCGGTGATGGGGGCTTTCAACTCAAAGAGGCTTCGATTTGAAGTGGTGAAAACATGCCTTATGTTGAGGAACAAGGGTGAAATTCCGAAATGTTAGTGTCCAATGCTTGGGCGGATTTCGCCCAGCCCTTGGACAGGCTGTCCAGGGTATCCCTGATTTCCGCCCAAACTAGCAAAGTGGAGGCAAGTCAAATTTGATCATGATGGAGTGTTTTTGAGGAAGTTTGGGTTTGAGGTTAGATGTTTGGTAGTGTTTTGAGTGAGAAGAGAGTAGTGAATCCATGTGGAGAAGTGAAGGTATCCCTTGGGCGGAAATGTCCAACCCCTTGGACAATTCCACCCATAAAGATAGAGGTCAGCCCTTCCTCCTTTCCTAAACTCCTCCCACTTGGCATAGTGGTGATGGTTTCCAGACCTTGGGGGGCATGTTTGTAAGAGGGAGAACTTGATTTGATATTAAATGACAAGGGTGAAATTCTAAAATGTTGGTGTCCAAGGACTGGGTGGATTCCGCCCAGCCATTGGACATGGTGTCCATGATGCCTTCATTTTCCGCCCCCCCCTTTATGAGTTGAATTAAGTCCCATTGGAAGGTATGGCTTTGTGTTTGGGTGACAGCCATGTTTGATGATGAGGTGGAAGCAATATTTGGTGTTTGAAGTGTTTTAGCAAATTCTGGAAATGACAGTGTCCAATGACTGGGTGGATTTCGCCCAGCCATTGGACATGATGTCCATGCTATCCTTGTGTTTTCCGCCAGCCTCTTTGGGTGAAGAAACGGATCCTTTTGGCATGTGATGGGTGTTTAATGGTTTGAAAATTATGTTGAAGGGAAATGGAGGCCATGTTTGATAGTAAAGAGAGCAAGTAAAATTCTGAGAATGGCATTGTCCAATGACTGGGCGGATTCCGCCCAGCCATTGGACATGGTGTCCATGGTCCTTGTGTTTTCCGCCAAGCCAAGGTGAGTGATAAACAATATTTAATGGTGTGAAGGCAAGTTGGATTGTTGTTGAGTTGAAATGTGTGAAGAGTGGATGACCCCAAGGGAAGTTCCTCCCTTGGGCGGAAATGTCCAACCCCTTGGACATTTCCGCCCACTCCACTCTTCCCCCTTTGACCC
>MU223194.1:2133862-2147357 GCA_018584345.1 Thuja plicata
AACCTTGGAGTTTTCTCATGTTCTTCATGAGTATTTACTTTTCAAGAGAGGGTTGAGTGTTTGATATCATGTATCAAGTATTCAATTCCTATATGTTATGTAGTGGTACAAAACTGACATCAACAACAACCTCTTCTTGTCCATCGCTTTGTAGATGTTGTGTAGAATTAAACTTCAAATAAGTCCTCAATTTCTAGAAATACCCAACAAATTTGGTATTGCTGTTTGAAACTATACTCTTTGGTAGACCGTATAGTATTACCACCTCTTTTGAAAAAAAGTGTGCAATGTGAATTGCATCATTAGTCTTTTGACATGGAATGAAATGTGTCATCTTATAAAATTTGTCAACTACCACAAATATTGAGTCACATCCTTGCTACGTCCTTGGTAAACCAAATAACAATATCCATTTTGATATCTTTTCACATGGTCTCTCTAGTATAGGTAATGGCTGATATAGTCCAATGTTCTGACTCTGACTTACTAATTTGGCCATTTGGCATACTTTGCAACTTTATACAAACTTTTTCACACCTTGCAATAATTGTGGGCAGTATTAATTCTTACTAACAAGAGCAAAGGTCTTTTCTTGACCAAATTGTATGGTCAATCCTCCACTATGCTTCTCTTTGATCAGGTTCTTTCTCATAGAAGTACTTGGAATGCACTACTAGCTTCCTCTAAATAATACCCCATCTTGGATCCAGAAATCCAACCATTTTGTCTCGTTCAAAGTAACAGTTTTCAAGAAAAATCTCCAAGCCTCTACAAAGTTTGGATCTATAGGATACAAACTCTTGAGTTCATCAAAGCCATTAACTATTTTCATCTTTGTTAACAAATTTTGCCTTCTACTTGATGCATTTCCAACTCTGTTTGACCTTCCACTCGTGTGCTTCAAAGAAAAAGTATAGCTCTACGAAAATCAACCCATGGTCTCTCTAGTATAGGTAATGACTGATATAGTCCAATGTTCTGACTCTGACTTACTAATTTGGCCATTTGGCATACTTCGCAACTTTATACAAACTTTTTCACATCTTGCAATAATTATGGGCAATATTATTTCTCACTAACAAGAGGAAAGGTCTTATCTCGACCAATGTGTACGGTCAATCCTCCACTATGCTTCTCTTTGATCAGGTTCTTTCTCATAGAACTACTTGGAATGCACTACTAGCTTCCTCTATACAACACCCCATCTTGGATTCAGAAATCCAACCATTTTGTCCTGTTCAAAGTAACAGGTTTCAAGAAAAATCTCGATCTATAGGATACAAACTCTCGAGTTAATCCAAGCCAACAATTATTTTCTTCTCCGTTAACAAATTTTGCCTTCTACTTAAGGCATTTGCAACTCTCTTTGACCTTCCACTTGTGTGCTTCAAAGAAAAAGTATAGCTCTACGAAAATCAACCCATTTTAAATGCCTTTGATTTAATTTTCCTTGACTGTTAAGATATTGCAAAGCCTAATGATCACTATATAGAACTCTTTTGGCAACAAATAGTGTCTTTGTTTCTCCAACATTTGAACTATAGCATAAAACTCCTAATCATAGACATAATACTTTTACTTGGCATCATTAAGCTTCTCACTAAAATAGGTAGCAAGCATACCTTCTTGACTCAAAACAGCTCCTATGGCACTTCTACTAACATCACAATCTACCTGAAATACCTTATCAAAAAATTTGGAAGTGCCAAAACAGGTTGCATTGTGACCTTTTCTTCAACATATCAAAACTTTTGGCTACTTCTGCAATTCACTTAAAATCCTTTTTATCCCCCCTCATTGTTTTAGTTAAGGGTGCACAAATACTACTACAATTCTTAATAAACTTTCTATGAAAACTTGTTAAACCATGAAATGATCTCACCTCTATGAAACTCCTTGGCATAGGTCATTCATTGATAACCCCCACTTTCTCTATATTCATCTTAAGACCCTCAATTGAGACAACAAATCCAAAGTACATCAGCTCCTTCACAAAACTGCATTTCTTTAAGTTTATCAACAACTTCTTCCTTTGCATCTCAAAAATTTTGCAAGTATGCATTAGGTGCTTCTACTAAATCTTTCTTAAAATTAAAATGTCATTCAAATAAATAATGACAAATTTACCCAAAAATTCTTTCAATACCTCAATCATGAGCCACATGAATGTGCTCGATGCATTGGTTAGCTCAAATGACATGACTAACCACTTGTATAACCCTTCCTCAGTTTTGAAGGTTGTCTTGCACTTGTCTCCTTCTCTGATCCAGATTTGATGATATTCGCTTTTCAAATTTATCTTCCTGAAGTACTTGGCTCCACTCATGCAATCCATTATGTCATTCATTCTTAGCGATGAGAATCTATACTTGATCATAATCTTGTTGAAAGTTCGAGAATTAGTACAAATTCTCCATTCTCCGTCCTCCTTCGGTGCTAGTACTGCTGGTACTACACAAGGACTCATGCATTGTCTGATTAGTCCTTTCTTCTACACATCTTGAATCTTGTGTGTTTAGTTCCACATTCTTTGAAGTGTGGGCTGTGTAATGTCCCTTCTTATTCTCCTTATGTAATTTCCTGCAAAACCATCATTAGTAGAAGATAACATATAATATTCAACTCTTCATTTCTATATTCTAAGTTAGTAAGGAGGATTTGAGCCTAAGAGCTGCCTCTAGGTCGGGTTTCACAGGATTCCAAGTTCTCTGCTTGAAGGATATAGGATCCATTCTAAGCAACCTGGACTATTGGCATGTCTTCCCATAGAGCACTGCTTCGAAGTAACCATTACCTCTATACTTTATGTTAGTAAGGGGGATTTGAATCTAAGAGCTGCCTCTAGGTCGGGCTTCACAAGATTCCAGATTCTCTGCTTGAAGGATATAAGATCCATTCTAAGCAACCTAGACTATCGACACATCTTCCCATAGAGCACTATTCCTAAGTCCTCTTGGAAATGATAGACATTATCCAAGCCTACGCATATGCATATGACTGACTATCAGTATATATATTGCCTACATGAGATTATAACAATTTCAAAACTAGTGAAACTATAACAATTACCTCTAGCCCCCTCTAGATATAGGAATCCATCTCTAAGGAATATAAGATTCATTCTATATGGTATCCATATCATCATCTTTAGTGAACATAAATGTACAAACATTAATGTTGATTATAAAATCATAGTTTTAGATTGATCCATAAAAGAAATCCAAAATTACATAAAAATGCCTTAATTAAGAATTCTCATCATATCTATTTGTATGTCTCAAAGTTTATATATATATATATAATTGTTATAATCTCGTGTAGGCAGTATATTGATTATGATTTACTGCCTACATGAGATTATAACAATTTCGAAACTAGTGAAACTATAACAATTTCCTCTAGCCCCCTCTAGATATAGGAATCCATCTCTAAGGAATATAAGATTTATTCTATATGGTATCCATATCATCATCTTTAGTGAACATATAAATGTACAAACATTAATGTTGATTATAAAATCATAGTTTTAGATTGATCCATAAAAGAAATCCAAAATAACATAAAAATGCCTTAATTAAGAATTCTCATCATATCTATTTGTATGTCTCAAAGTTTATATATATATATATATATATATATAATCATAATCAATAAAGAATTTATAATATTATCATACCAAATAATGGTCGAAATGCTGACTGTTCTTTCTCTTTTTCCCTGTGATCGCTGTCTGTCCCCCCATTCCATTTGCTGTTCCTTGGTATATTTATATGTATGTGGGAGGGGGAGTTACGTACCCTCCACATAAAGTTGCCCCCTTAGGGGGGTGCGACTGGTCGCAGCCCTAAGGTTGCGACTCAGTCGCACCACCTAAGGTGCGACTTATTACATTTGCCGACAGCCTCAACGTTTAAAAAAACAGTTGCCCACAATAATATAGTAATAATATATATTATTATTATAATTATTATATTTAAATGATTATTATTATTAACAATTATAATAATATTTCTAAATGTTATTAATATATTATTAATAATATTTAATTTATTAAAATGATAACATTGTTTAATTATTATTATTAATAAAAATTTAAAATATTAATAAGAGATATACTGTTATTAATATATAGTTTCTCCTGTTATATTAGATATTCACATTCTTTTCACAAGTCATGCTTGCAGAGACATACTTATTCTACTGCCTGATTTGAATTTGTGGATGCTTTTATCTTTCGGTTCTTTCCTTTCACATCTACATTTTAGTTTTTTTAAAATGATATAGATTTAAGAAATGTTTTAGTGTAGTGAGAAGTGACAGAATGGTTAACATAGACTTCCTGTATTTTTGCATTTGAGAAAGCGTACATTTTGTTGCTGATTAGTCTTGAGCAAATAGAAATTTTCTAACCAACCATTGTGCATTTTTTTGATTGGTGAAGTTGAAATAAAGGAAGAAACATGGTTTGATCCTGCAACACACTTAGAATCAGACTGTGATGAAGACTTCTTAAGTGCCCATGGAGGTAATATATATTATATACTTTATGTAACAGTTACATCTATTACCACCCGACAGCTTACTGTGTTTTACAGTTACAGATAGGTTTATATCACATACTTTACAACAAGATTTAGTTTGGCTGACTATAACTTTAAGTTTTGCAAATTTGAGAATATCTTATGTTCCTTGTGTACATGTTGGTTTTATAATAAAAAAATGTAATATAAAGTTTTTTTGCCTGTATGGTATGCAGACTTTTTGTCTTCAACATGCAACACAGTGAGTCATCCAAACAGTGCCAATGTAACTCCTCGACATAGTCTATGTGATAACAACATAACTTTGACATCTGGTGAAAAACCACTAAAATTGGGTGAGCTATCAAGTGAAAATTTGCCATGTCAAGAGGTTACTGCAGGTGATGGAGCAAGCAATTTTCATGGACAAAATAATGTTGATGAAAGCCAAAATACCAATAGTGACCTTGCTTTACCAAAAGAAATTAAAAATGGAAGGAGCAAAGTTTTAGGATCTTCTGAAGGAAATTCCCGTGTATTGACAGAATTCAATGTTGGTTCAGAATGCAAGGAAGAAAAAGTAGTTGACTATTGTGGTGTGCAATTAAATGCATCTTGCTTGCCATGCTTGATTCCCAATGTGGGCTTAATTGAAAAGAAAAGATCATTAAGTCCTGGTCCACCATCCAAGAAAAAGGCATCATTGTTAAAGCTATCCTTCAAGCGTCGATCAGCAGATGGGCATGAGAACAACAATCCCTGTAAGTGCCTATGCTTATCTATTTTTCAAGGTTGCACGGGGATGGGGGTACTTGGGTACTTCGGGTACGGGTACGACTATTTTTTAAAATAGGGGACGGGGGTACTTGGGTATGTCAAAACTTTTTTTTAATATAATTTAATATTTTATAGAAAATCTGAAAATATGAGTCATGACAATGAGTTTTCAAAACAAGAACAGCGATAAAGTTTGCTGATGTAATGTATTGTTTTCAGTTTCAGATTTGTAATGTGTTTGTAATAATAATATATGCCAAATGTTTAGATGCATAACAGAGAAGGAAAACTTTAAACATGAACAAGAAGATCATAAATCATATAACAATGACATTGCAAATGTTAAACTTCTGACTTGAATAGTGATAAAGTTTACTGTTAATCACTATTGTATCAAAGTTTCAAACTGATTACATACTGAATTAAGCTTGATAAACAGCAAGCTGATACGCAAACAAAAAACTGAAACAAAATCAGAAATCTTAATCAAGGTCCTTTCTATGATGCTCTCCACTAAGTACCCACTGAGTACCCGATACTTGGGTACGTGTACCGGGGGTATGGGTACGAGTACCCATGCAACATAGCTATTTTTATATGTTTTGTGATTATATTTATAGGAAAAGTCGACTTTAGGAGAAATATGGTGAAATTTAGGAGAAACTCTATGCTAAGTATATGCCAAAATCAGCAATGTACTTGGGTGCTGTACATTATACAAGTAAAGTCATCAACTAGCATGTTCTGCAAGCATTTTATAAAACATTGTCCATATGTGGAAAAACAATTGTCTGAAAATACCTATGGCAATGATATTAAGTGTTTGTGTATCAAGCACTGAGCTCTAGTCATGTTCTGATTTAGAATTTGATTGAAATTTGAAATACAAACATCTATTCGCTTGTTAGTTGTTCTTAGTCCCATACATCACATTACGAGCTTCTGAATTAGGATTTATATTTCAGTTAAATTATTTTTATCTCTTTGCTTCTCTCCATAACTCAAAATGGTTTGTGTTTCTCTTAACCTGATCATGTTTGCTACACATTCTGCATCCCCAATAAATATTATGAACTAACTACTAAAAAAAACTGTACTGTCCTTTGAATGTTTTTGATCTCTGTCAAAGCTAGCTTACATCAACAAAGTTGATAACAATTTCCGTTCAGGAAATGAACAATTTTCTGTCTGGTCTATTGAATATCTATGCGCATGTTAGATTTATCTATAGTTAATATTTCAAGGTTCATTTTCTGTATAGATGCTTAAGTAGGATGACACCTTGTCACTTGCTGTAAATAGACGTGCAACTTAAGAACTATTACTTGATAAATCAGTGTAAGGAAAATTGCTACTATCCCTACCTATTTTGGTAATGGAATCCTCCTATAGGCTGGCTTTTGTGATTTCAATCTGAACATATCGAATATGCTACTATTTCCCTATTGTATTGATCTCATAATATCTCTTTTTATGATGAAGTCACTCCCTACAGTGCCAATATGCGAGAGCACACAAGCATATGTACCAATTTCATTTGAGACAACTCAATGCTATTGCTATAGGAGATGTCCATTCCTTAATTAATCAAGATAACTATAGGTGTCTTTCATGAAAATTTATTCACGTCATTTTTGTAGCATTTAATTTTGTAGTAAAGTCACTTTGGTACACACATATACTGGTTGATGGCATTAGTGCACAATGGTGGTTCAGGTCATGTAATGTATGCACCTGTCATAAGGTCATCAAAGTAATGGTTCAGGCCGTTGGTTATATGCATTGCCACCCTCAATGGTAACATGAAGTTTCTTAACCTTCTGGTATAATTAGTGATATACTTTGTTTCTCTTTGTAGGATTTGGAAAGTATTTGTTTTGTCTGCAAATAGAACAGTTTTAACTTAATATTATCGAGCAAGTTACATCTATTTCTAAACATTATGCTGAAACAATGAAATTTGTAAAGGCTTCTTATTTGCCGTTACATATAGCAAATTTAGTTCTTGAAATTTGATGAGCCTATTGAGTATCGCTTCCTGGTATCAGTACTACAATTTCCTGCTCATTTTCCCCCCATAAATGCAACAACAGATGAGAGTAATGAAAAAATATACATCATCATCTAGTAGCCATAACCCACTATATTCAACATTAGTTAGTCAATGTAATGAATGGTATCCATAGATGCAAGAGGCAAGATTGAAGAATTCTCATAACCATTTATTCAATATGGGTTAGGGCATGAGTATTTTGCAACTATAGGAATTATAGGGATGAAAAAGATCCCAAAGTTTTTCATGAAACAAATTCGAGGCAAGGCTAGGCACTAAGCAAATTAACATTAGTGCTTGTTTTAACCTATCAATTACGTTCTTTCGTTGTCCCCTTGTCCAAGACTCCTCTTCCACACACTAGTGGTGTAATGACCCCAATTGGGACCTTAATTGATTTATCCTAAATTTCTCAATTAGGGTTTGGATTGTAATGTTCCTTGATAGGATCAATCATTTATCTCATTAGATTTAAGTTATCTTTAATGCTCATGTCCAGCCTTTTTACTATTCCAGCTCAAGACAAAAGTAGTAGATGTTAACCAAGTTGCCTAGATACCACTATCAACGGATTCCCTCAAAGTTTACAGGTCCAAGTCCGTATCACAAAGGCTTACGGAACGCTGACCCCTACCCTATCTTGGGACAAAGATCCATTGCTTGGATTTATACAAGTCCCTCCTTGGTAACATTACATCTTCTCTCTCAGATTAGAATAATAATAGGATTGAGTGTATAAATATATACGAATTTATGATTCTGATATCATCCTTATTAACATATAATACATATAATAGACTATATATAATCTCTGATTCGTTATATATATATATATATATTTCTTTATTGTTAATAAGATTAAAATATGATATTCTGTGAATCAGTATTTAACACAGAGATATGTTACAGCTTAGTTTGCTGGCACACAATGTTTCCAGCATTGTAAATGATTGATTTCCTTTCTTATCTCTTCCTTGTAAATAGTAAACATTATATTTATAATCTTCTATTCCATATTCCTTCTCTATTCCTTCCTATTTGATATAATATTTTAGATTCGTGAGAATGTCCCAATTCTATATATATGTATACACTATTCATCATATATTCATTGTCTTACGAATAGCTATAGTACCATACTATCGACATTACATATTATTAATTATCATGCATACCATATTTGTATTGGTGCTGACTTTGTATTCTGCACTTCATTAATAATCTTATCACATATTACATATATAATTACTCATTGCATGCTGTATTACCATCGGTACTGGTTTTGTAATCTCTATTTTTAATCCCTTTCTTATCGTGTCTGCTGTAAATTCTTTCCAGACTATTTTAGATTTATTCCACGAGTTCTTCGTGTGTCTCCTTATGCCAAAACAACTTGGCATATGTATGCAAGGGATGGGAAGAGTCGCTTCCCAATCGTTGTGACTTTCTGCGTGAAGAGAGTTTCAACAGAATGTCGGCTCTCTATTTTTTTTCGAATCCTTTATGTTATAAGGTCATGATTAATTAATAGTATTATTATAAAATTAATATGATTATTATCAATGTTATTGATCTATATTGATTAATTAATACTATTGATTAATATTGGTTAGTCATTGACATATTACTTTAATATTACTTATCTATAATATTGATTAATTATTATAGATTCATATATTTATTGATACAAGGACTTTAAGCGTATATTTAAATTCAAGGAGATGTGTATTTGAATGTAACATATATATGCATTGATATTGTCCATATGCTGATTACAGCTCATAACAGTCCGCCCCTCCCAAAATTTGCTTGCCCTCAAGGAAATCTTTATTTTTCTTCTTATGATTTAATAGTTGAATTTAGCAACTTAAGACACATTTTCTCTCATCTTCTAGGGAAATTATCTTATAGGCTCTCATAATGGTGCCCATTAATTTTGTCAAAACCACATTTATATGATAGTATGCCTCAAATTCATTTCTCTCAAATTATTCTATTATTCTAGATAAATTAAGTAGATTCATCGTAGAGTATACACTTGAAAACATATGCAAGAATATGTGAAGACACGATGTATACACGAAGCAAACACATTAATGCACGACGACACATAGCATACACATTAATGCATGAAGACACAAAGCATACATATTAATGCATGAAAACACAAAGCATACATATGTATCATACACCCATTATTATGCAACCAAATCGATTCAATTTAAGAACTCAATGGACAATTTCTTAATACATTTGATTCCTTACTTGTCTCCTAACCAGCCCTAAGGAGGATGGGGATTTACATGTCGTAGGGTGCTTGACACCAATCTACAAGTAGGCTTCCTCAAGGCATTGGGAATGCATGTTCATACCCATCTTGGGAATTCTCCCTCAAGGCATTGGAAATACTTATACTTACCCATCTTGGAGTTTCCCTATATTGTGAGGATTTACTCCGCCTCTCCCTGAACGACACCAACCTATCCTTTTTAGAGACTATAAGGAGTGATATGTTAACTTTAATAGATTATGAATAATTAATAAATAAATATAACATACCACATATATGCCTCTCTAATTATACTATCACAAGTGATGCTAATACTACAAAGTGTATTTCAGATCATATGTATAATGGTTCCTTTATTTACAATAATATAGTGTTTGTAAATTAGTATTGGTCTAAATATTAATATCAGCATACAACTTACAGTAGACACTGCTTGTAGCATGATTAACTAGAATCGATCTTTTCTTGTATTATCCTTTCTTCTTCAATTCATCCTGATTGCTTACGAGGTAAGACACATACACCATATAAATAACTTAAGTGTAATATTATAATCGGTTTCTTATATCTTATTCATATTATCTCATGTATGTGTATGTATGTTTAGATTCCTTTTCGTTGACTAGGATGATTCCTTGTTTTATCTTTTTACGCTGCAGGATGGCAGGATCATGCTTTAATACCACTTGTAATGGCCCCAGTTGGGACCTTAATTGATTTATCCTAAATTTCTCAATTAGTGTTTGGATTGTAATGTTCCCTGATAGGATCAATCATTTATCTCATTAGATTTAAGTTATCTTTAATGCTCATGTCCAGCCTTTTTACTATTCCAGCTCAAGACAAAAGGAGTAGGTGTTAACCAAGTTACCTAGATACCACTATCAATGGATTCCCTCAAAGTTTACAGGTCCAAGTCCGTATCACGAAGGCTTAGGGAACGCTGACCCCTACCCTATCTTGGGACAAAGATCCATTGCTTGGATTTATACAAGCCCCTCCTTGGTAACATTACATCTTCTCTCTCAGATTAGAATAATAATAGGATTGAGTGTATAAATATATACGAATTTATGATTCTGATATCATCCTTATTAATATATAATACATATAATAGACTATATATAATCTCTGATTCGTTATATATATATATTTCTTTATTCTTAATAAGATTAAAATATGATATTCTGTGAATCAGTATTTAACACAGAGATATGTTACAGCTTAGTTTGCTGGCACACAATGTTTCCAGCATTGTAAATGATTGATTTCCTTTCTTATCTCTTCCTTGTAAATAGTAAACATTATATTTATAATCTTCTATTCCATATTCCTTCTCTATTCCTTCCTATTTGATATAATATTTTAGATTCGTGAGAATGTCCCAATTCTATATATATGTATACACTATTCATCATATATTCATTGTCTTACGAATAGCTATAGTACCATACTATCGACATTACATATTATTAATTATCATGCATACCATATTTGTATTGGTGCTGACTTTGTATTCTGCACTTCATTAATAATCTTATCACATATTACATATATAATTACTCATTGCATACTGTATTACCATCGGTACTGGTTTTGTAATCTCTATTTTTAATCCCTTTCTTATCGTGTCTGCTGTAAATTCTTTCCAGACTATTTTAGATTTATTCCACCAGTTCTTTGTGTGTCTCCCCATGCCAAAACAACTTGGCATATGTATGCAAAGGATGGGAAGAGTCGCTTCCCAATCGTTGTGACTTTCTGCGTGAAGAGAGTTTCAACAGAATATCGGCTCTCTATTTTCTTTCGAATCCTTTATGTTATAAGGTCATGATTAATTAATAGTATTATTAATATTAATATTGTTATTATTATAAAATTAATATGATTATTATCAATTTGATTGATCTATATTGATTAATTAATACTTTTGATTAATATTGGTTAGTCATTGACATATTACTTTAATATTATTTATCTATAATATTGATTAATTATTATAGATTCATATATTTATTGATACAAGGACTTCAAGCATTTAACTAAAATTCAAGGAGATGTGTATTTGAATGAAATGTATATATGCATTGATATTGTCCATATGCTGATTACAGCTCATGACAAGTGGCAAGGTGATACATGAATAGTTAGACTTTTGAGCCATTGTTTATTTGAGGTATTTTTTTTTATCAATTTTACAATAATTTTGGAATAACATAAAATTTCAAGATTTAATTGGTTGTCATCAATCATATAAGCTTAGAGAAACCTTTTTGTAATCCATCCATTTGCACTACTTTAGATTGAATTCCTTTGTAAGCATGTTGACACTACTGCACCTTTTCACCTTTTCAGAAGAGTGCCGATTGAGGACACCAAAAAATTGATGAGAATCTAAAAGCAGGTGAAGATTACATAGTGCTAGTGATCAGTGAGTTATTGTAGGAGGAGCAAAGGGCTGCAAAATGTGGTTGAGTGGAATGTCGAAATAGATCATGAATCAGAAGGACAGATGATGGACTGCTTAGCATGCCACAAATCATGGAGACAAGGACATTTGTCTGTTAACATGGCACACATGTTTATTTACACGAGATATGTGGCAGATTTGTAACGAATCTTCTAGAAGCTCACATGATTCTTTACACTATGTATATTTGGAAAGGCTTTTATTAGAGGAGTTAGAATATATCAGAGGAGAGATGTTTGATTGAGTATAGAGTTGTTTGCTCTCATTTTAGGCCATTGAGCTATTCATGCATATACCATTGATATAGATATAATATATACAAACACTTGGCTATATATGAGTGTCTCTATTGTGTTTACTTATTTTATTTGTGATTGATTCTTGTTAGTTTCATATGGATAAGGACTCATGGTAGAAGAAGGGTTGAATTTTATTTTGATTCTCTTCCTAAGCTGTGCGTCTAGAATCTAGATCAGCCCTTTGATGCGTCTTTAGTGAGCATCTAGAGTGTTGGGAATTTACATCAGTGTTCACATGAGTTAGAATAATAATGTGTGAATGAATGAGGTAAAGTGAGTTGTAACAACTCACGTATTTATAATGTGTTAGGAATATTATATTATTGGGAATCTTTGTTATGATTTTTTTACTTTAAATATTAGAATATCATTTTTGAAGAATTATTGTATGGGATTGTAATATACAAGTTATAACAACTTGTCTATAGAAACAAATGGTTATAGAAGGTTATACTAGTTCCCCTATAATTATTTAGGAGATAAAAATCCTACAAATATGCAAATGTATTGAACGAAATAAAAGTAGCACTTGCACCTAAGGAGGTTCAAGGGATAAGCCGATAGGAAATTATAGTGAGAATTCAAATGCAAAAAATAGATTAAATGTAAAAAAACCAAATCGAATGTCCTCAACCATTGTGAGAGACTTGAGCAGGAAGATTCAGAGCATAAGCATTGGTCAAGATAAGATAGGGAAGGTTTGATGGGTTGTAGATATTGCAACTGTGAAATCTTCAATAGACATGCATGCAAAATGTGGAGACATCAAACAGGGTGCATGAATAATATGATATAATTGGCTGTTATTTCACGGAATACAATGATTTAGTGGTAGAACATTTATAATTTATTAGAAAGAATTTTACAAAACCTCTGCTCGAATTAGAAACATTCAAGCAAATGCAATATGTATAAACTTAAAAACAAAGAGGAGGCATGCAATTAAGCATGCAACCATGTGTTGTGAGGTCTTCACAACTCGCCCCATTTTGGGGACCCCCCTTTTTGAAACTTCCCTCATGTGGTTGAAGTCTGGTCTGTAGATGGCAGCAAGGTGAGGTGAGTAGTTGTCTAGGCTCCAGTTTG
>MU223194.1:2153107-2197254 GCA_018584345.1 Thuja plicata
TTGGAATACTCAACCAGCAGGTGTGCTCTCCAATCGGTTGAGATTTGAGATAAAGAGCATATCGTTGGCCGTCTTGACAAGGCGTCAACCACCACATTATTTTTTCCCTTTATATATTCAATGTCAATATCAAAATCCTGTACTTTACTTACCCACTTCTGTTGCCTTTCATTGAGTTCCCACTGTTCCAGGAAGTGCCAAAGGCTGTTATGATCTGTACGCACGGTGAACTTTGCTTCGACGAGGTACTGTTGAAATTTTGTCAAGGCGTGCATGATGGTGAGCATCTCCTTGTTGTAGATGGAATACAATTTCTCGGCTCCCGAAAGCTTCCTACTCTCAAATGCAATCAGGTGACGGTCTTGCATCAGCACGACCCCAATACCCTCTCCGGAGGCATCACACTCCAAAATGAAGGGCCGAGTGAAATCTGGAAGTGCCAGCACCAGGCAAGAGCTCACGACTTCTTTGAGCCTTTCAAAAGTTTGTTGTGCCTGTTCGCTCCATTGGAATTATCCTTTCTTTGTTAGGTTCGTCAATGGTGCATTGAGCTGTGAGAATCCCTTCACGAACCGCCTATAATAACTGCACAACCCGAAGAATCCACGCAAGTTTGAGAGAGTCTTTGGTGGCGGCCAATCCAAAATGGCTTGAATCTTTTCCTGATGCACTTGAACCCCTCGCCCACTGACAATGTGCCCGAGGTACAATATCTCCATCATCCCAAACTCACATTTTGACCTTTTGGCAAACAAGGACTGTGATTCTATAATCTCTAGTATTTCATCCAAATGCTTCAAATGTTCCTCCCATGTCTTACTGTATATGAGTATGTCATCAAAAAATACCAATAGAAACTTACGCAGTTGCTTGCTAAAGATGTGATTCATACAGGACTAGAATGTGACGGGAGAATTGGTCAATCCAAATGGCATGACCAGGAACTCGTAATGCCCATAGTGGCAATGGAAGGCTGTTTTCTCCACATCTTTACCTCTCATACGGATCTGATGATACCTAGATCAGAGATCTATTTTCAAAAAATAGACTGCACCATGTAGTTCATCCAACAGCTCGTCGATCTTGGGAATAGGGTACTTGTTCTTGATGGTTTTCTTATTTAATGCATGGTAGTCCACACACATCCTCAAAGTTTCGTCCTTTTTCTTGACCAGTACGACGGATAATGCAAAAGGGCTGGAACTGGGCCTTATCCATCCCTTGTCTAAAAGCTCCTGTATTGTTGTTTCAATTTCATCCTTAAACCTTTTAGGATGGCAGTATGGTGTGGTGATGACAGGTTGGGCGCTAGTCAATAGTGTGTTCAAACGCACGGTGCGGTGGTACGCCTGGTGGTATGTCAACAAAAACTAGTTGATGCTTCTCCAACACATTTTGAAGTTCCTCATCTTGATAGAAGGTAGGTTGTCCATGCACTAGTTCTGATGAGATAAAACAATGTGCAGCCCAGACCATATCGTCGTGCCTGAGGATGACCTCCATCCGTCAGGCAGAAATTTCCGTTGGTCCTCCATTCGACATTCCCCTCGGAACAACTTTCTTGCCATCCACCTCGAATGAAAATTCCATCCGTTTGAAACTCTGTGTGTATTCATCCAATGTTTCCATCCACTGGATGCCAAGGATGACTTCCATGTCGTCCAAATCAATTACGAAGAAGACATCTATCACCGTGTGGTTACCCATAGAAATGCTCAGTTGTGGGACCAGATGGGTGCAAGACAAAATGCTTCCTCCTGCCACCTTGATGTCTAATCCTTGGTGTGCCTCTGTTTGTAAACCCCTTTGTTTGACTAGTGAGGAGTTGATGAAGTTGAGGGTAGCCCCGTTGTCTAGCATGACTACAACCCTCTGTCCCTGGAGAGTACCCCGTACCCGAAAAATAGTGCATCTCAGGGTTCCAGCTAAAGCAGCAATGGACCCGCCCCTTTTCAACAATGTGGCAATTCTTTCCGCACGGTTTAGGTTAACTCCTCGGGCGGCTGGCTGTTCGTCTTCCTCAGCTTTTGGTGCATATTCTTCCTCTTCATCATCTGACATTACTTCAATATAGTGGATTTTTCCCTTGCCTAAGCAATGATGTCCAGGTTCCGATGGTTCCCTATAATTGAAGCATAGCTTCCTCCTTCTGAGCTCTCGTCAGGTAGCCTAATCCAGTAGAGGTTGCTTTGGCAGAGGTCTGTTGTCCTTTTCTTTGGGAATAAGGGGTGGTTTGGACTGTGCATAATTCCTGGAGGAGGAAGATGTTGACATGTCGCGTGCCTTCTTGATTGCCTCTGTGAGTGTGATGGGATTGAACCCCTTCACCCATCCTCTCAAAGGTTCTGCCAACCCATCCATGAATAGCACGACCAATCGTCTCTCCGAAATATCAGTTACCAGGACTGATAACCTTTGAAATTCTGTAATGAAACTGTCCACCGTACCCATTTGTTTGAACTGAGCCAAATCTTTAAAATTAAGCTCTGGATCTCTTCCATCAAAACAATCCATTAATCTCTCAGTGAAATTAGCATAGGAGGTTATTTGATCATGGCCCAGAGTGACCATGCCATGATGCCACCATTCGTGAGCTAACCCTTCCAGATGTAGGGCCGCAAATTCTATGGCTTCGTCCTCCGGCATAGGGTTGAGCTGGAAATAGGTGTCGGCCTTCTGCACCCAGGCCCTAGCTGTGGTGGAACTAGAACCATCAAAAGTTGATAAATTAACTTTACCAATCTTTCTCCTAAGGTTGTCGTTATAGTAGCCACCCCGATTGTTGCAGCCTGAATATCTCATTCTCAGATCTACATAATCCTTGTAGGTTATATCGCCTTCCAGATTTGCATTCCTCCAGTCCTCCCGAAGTTGATCTTGCATATCTTGGAATGTAGGTGGTTCTCGGTGTTGTGCTTTCGTTCAAGGGGGGAAGGTGGGCATCGACGGTCGAGAGCGTGTTGGTTCGGGGTTTGCCCTACTTGCAACAGAATTGTCTCTTTGCACATTTTGCTCTGTGGATGCTTTGCCTTCAGCCAATTTTCGTAATGTCTCCTCCATGAGTCGCTGAGTGTCATTGATGTGCATTTGGTTTCTGGAGAGCTCTCTTAGCAATGCCATGACTTGAGTGGCAGGATCCTGTTGATCTTCCATTCTATCAGCCGAATGATATATGTTCCTTCTCCTGGTTTATACTTGCATTCAAACCCACAAGCTGGCAGAATCACCAGCTCTGATACCACTGTAATGTTCCCGGGCCTTTGGTACGTTGGTGATGAAGTTCCCAACAACTGGCGCTTGAAACTGTAAGCCGTACGGTGGACAGAAGATCCGTATGGAGGAAGGGATGTGGTCGCACGGTTGGAATAAAAAGTTGTACGGTGCTGCTGAGAGGCCGCACGCTGTTGACAGGGAGGCCGCACGGTGGCGACAGAAAGGCCGTATGGTGGTGACAGGAAGGCCGTACGGTGGCGACAGGGAGGCCGTACGGTAACTGCTGGAAGGTGTTCGAGGATGTCTAGAGGGAGATGCCTGCGGGGAATGAAATGTGTCTTCGGACCAGAATGAAATAAAGAACTAATACAATTCACAATGCAGATCAAATCGATACTTGCGAGAAGAGATAACAATAATCAATTGATAGTACTTCAGAGATCCAAAGAGAGAACAGGCAGAGTAGGGTGAGGGTTGAATCCCACCAAAACTGCAAATACCAACTAGGGAGGATCTTTCACCTCCGAAATGGCAGACAATAGAATTCCAGCAGGAATTCGCAATTACAAGCAAATATCAAAACTCAACATGAGAAATACATCCTACACGCCAGTCATAAATACCCGTCAGACAAACTCCCGAGGTGTACAAATAAAGCCGACATGACACACTAACACCTACGCTAAAATAAAAGATGGGTCTGGGATAAGCTAAATCGACCGGAACCCCAATACAAGTTTATTTTATTTATTTAATAACGGGGACATTACAATTGGCGAACAACTCAAAAGAAAGCACCAATCATCCTGGAATTACAAACTGGTCAACAAATGTATTGCTTGACATATCTGGGCGGAGACACTGAAGAGAAAACACAAAGGTTGATAGGTAGGTGCAGATGCCAATTCCCAAGCACTGGCGCTGGTCTGCAGACGCATATGCCGATTTGCATTTTGTTCTGGCCCAGAGATTGATTCGTCTCGGCCTAGTAAGGTGGAGGCGTCAAACATTGAAGGTGTTGAAGGACAACTGTAGGCGCTAATCTAAGTGTTCCACCCAAAAACTAAGGAAACTTAACATTAAGTTTTTGATTAGGGTAGAAACAGGTTTTGAAGGGGCCCCAAAACCCTTTACAAGCAGATTTTGAGGGGGATTTGGAACCCCACCAACATGAATAGCTGCAATAAATAGAACATTACAAAACAACAACCCAGAACCAACAAATAGACAACAACTCTACAATTTAGATCATACAATGCTTCAACTGCCCAAACGAACCCAACACAAGGCCGATGCCTTACATCATAGAACCAGTCTTCCAAGCAAGGAGATCCTTAGGGTTTTGGAAGGCACCCCAAACCTTGACATTGGGTTTTATCATGGCTCCAAAAATCATCATTACAAACAACCTAAAAAGATTGGTCATCTTAAAACCAGCTGAAACTATGGGGTTTTGAAGGGCTCCCCAAACCACCATGGGATTAGACTTGGCTCCCATAACCACATTGGGTTTTAAATGGCTCCCAAAACCATTGTCCATGGGGTTTTGAATGGCACCCCAAACCATGAAGATTAGCAACATAAGTAGCCTCGGAGAAATGATCATCAAAGAATCAACTAGAGAACAAGTCTCACGATCAAAGAGATCCAAAAAGAGTTGAAGGATTTTAACATGGCTCCCCAAACCATCAACACTTGCTGCCTTAAAAGATTGCTCATCAAAAATACTGGCTAATACAATGGAGCTTTGGAAGGCTCCCCAAACCATAATGGGTTTTGCCTTGGCTCCCACAACCAAAGTGGGGTTTTGGAAGGTTCCCCAAACCTGAAAAACGGGTTCCAAGATGGGACCCAAAACCAACCAGCAACTACAAGCAAAGAACACCCAACCGCCAAGCATCACCTCTCCAACGAAACTCCTTCCCACCTTTTAAAGAAAGGAACCCACCTCAATAGGACCTGAAGAGATGAAGCCCACCAAATGGAAGAACTGAAAGGACAACGACCTTGCAACCGAGAAGCCTCATCCGCAGAAAAAACCAGATATTGTACCAATCACCCTCGATCCACTAGCCAATCTCCACCTCCATAGAAGAAGTTGCCACCTCTATTAGGAACATGAAAGAGGAAGAAAAGCACAACATGTGCTAGTCCAAGAACGAAACCGCAACCAGAAGCCCCACCTCAATAGGGGCTGACTTCTCCTCAATAGAAGTCTTGCAAGGAGTCCCACTTTAAACAACAAAAGCCCGCTCAAGAGAAGAAAACAAGAAGCATCGAGCAACAAAAGGGACAAACATAACCCCGCCAAAACCAACCCCTAACCAAAAACACACAACAGCCAGACCAAGCCCTCGAAAATTGCTAGCACAAGCCTGGGGAAAAAGAAAAGAAGAGAAAACATACACAAGAACACCCACCAAAAGGTACACAACAACAAAAAAGAAAGACACCTAAGAAGGACCAAAAAACACCCCCCACAAAGACGGAAACCACATAACCCACAAAAATAGGACAAGGGAAGAAGCAGAGAAAACAAACAGGGAACCTGAAACACGAGACAAAGCAAAGAAACCACCAGAGAAAGAAAACTAGAAGAGAAAAACACAACCCAAAGAACCAAGACACCGAGAGCACAGCGAAAGACAACAAAAACCCACCTGTAGGAATCCAAATAAAACAAGAACCCACTAACCGCCAACCAAGGCACACAGAGAAGCCCAAGGAAGAAGCCACAACCCAATGCCAAGCCAAGAGGAACGCAGAAGACAAGCCACTAATCCAACCCCCAAGCCTCCAACGCACAAGGGAGCCCACCCGAGCACAACCCTCCAAGACCCAACACCGGAATGAGAAGGCGACCGCTGAGAGCAAGGGAGAGAAGGAGACCCCTGCAAAAACCCCAAAGAATAGGGTAGAGAGGGCATGCCTCACTCCAAGCTCCCTCGAGCCACCACACAACCCCACCACAAAAAGCCAAGGGAGCACAGCCACAAAAAGCTGGAGGAATTGTCGCACACTGAAGAGAGGCAGGAAAAGCCACCACAAACAGGGCCGCAGAAAAGAAAAGCACCCCCATGAGCACGACATAGGACACAAAAAACTCCACCAAGAGCTGACGCCAATACCACACACAGGGGCAAACAATCCCTCCAAATCAACAACAAAACATGCCAAAATCACAAGACAGCTCCAACCACCATGACCAGGCAGGAAATGGATTAGAATCGTCATCCTCATCCAAATCACCATCAGAGGAGCCAAAGACCACTCCTCTATAGCCAAAAACTTAACATTAAGTTAAACTAAATTAAATGCATGATTACAATATCAACTAATCTACTATAAACATATTAAATTACATCATATAGGCTCAAACCACTAAACGTCAATACAATAATCATCTCTACATAATCCAGTATATCACAATTACATAGCAAAGAACATGAATTACATCAATGATAAGATAACGGTGCAAGAAGAGGATAGAAGAGAATCTTGGGACCACTCAAACTTCTGCACTGGTCCCCAATGGTGGCTTGTCACGCCACCTGACCACGTCGTACCCTCAGGTCCACCCTACTGTGCTCACAGAGATAACTATATGGCCCAAACAATCATTCAATGATAATGCAAGAGGGCTAACAATCACACAAGGATCAAGTATGCAATCCAATCACATTGACATCCAACATAGATGCCAACCATAACACATGCAAGGGGAATGACCACATACTCAGTTCCATTAGGGTCACTACTCAAACCTACATATGGTATGGATGGAGAGTTCACAATCGGGAGTGTCATTGTATGGTCCCAAGAATGACTCATGGAGAGCCAAGCAATCATCTCGTGGAGATGAGGAGGCTTGACTTGTTGGAATACTAGGCCTTCTACCAATGTGTCCTTGATCTATGAGAGCACTTAAGGCATGCATGAGGAATCTCTATTATCTTATTATTATGTGTTTACCCTATTAATTCTAATTATGTTATCACTTGTATTAAGCTACTCTCCAATGGGATTCCCCTTAGGCCCTTTATGCCTCAACATCCATTGAGAGCCACTCCCTAGTTTTGGCTCCACACCCATCCCATGCTCATGACTAAAATAGAAATCACAATGACACCACATACAAGTTCTCAAATCTCATTGTTCCAATTTCTCATTATATACTTGCCAGCAATGTTCACTACATCCGCTCCATTGGTACCAAACCAAAAACCCGGATCATCATTGATCCCACAATAAATCTCATATGCCATGTCATATTACCTCATATCCATGACTAATTTCCATTCACAACCAAGACTTTCACAACTACATACACACGTATCTTATTATTATGTGTTTACCCCATTAATTTTAATTATGCTATCACTTGTATTAAGCAACTCTCCAGTGGGATTCTCTTTAGCCCCTTTGTGCCTCGACACCCATTGAAAGCCACTCCCTAGTTCTGGCCCCACATCTATCCTAGGCTCATGACCAACATAGAAATCACAATGGCACCACGTACAAGATCTCATATCTCGTTGTTTCATTTTTTCATTATATACTTGCCGACAATGTACACGACATTTGCACCGTTAGTACCAGACCAAGAGCTCAGATCATCATTGGTCCCACAATTAATCTCTTGTGCCATGCCACATTACCTCATATCCATGACTAATTTCCATTCACAGCCAAGGCTTTCACAACTATAATTACACACACATATATCTCTGTGTGTGTGTGTGTATGCGTGTCCAAAATCCGGGAACACCCATTGGTTCCCATCCATCCCACATCACAAAAATGCAATCAAATCAATAGAGTTTTCATTCAATGAAATTTGGCAGCATAATAATAATAATAAAACCCTCATTTTCAAACCCAAATTGATAAAATATGCAATTCTCAACCAAAAATATCAAAACAAACTTGAATAATCTTTAAATCCATCAAATAAAACATATCCAAATGTCTTTTATCCATTAAATTAAGAAACAAAGGAGGAATGAGAGAAAGTATACCTCAACCGAGCAAAAACTCAAAATGAGAAGTAGCAAAATGCTTCACCAAATGAAATGAAAATCCAGAGGCAAGTGGAGCTTGACAAGAGAAATCCAACGAGCTAACACCCACAAAAACTTTCCAAGTCCAGCTCAAAATCCAAGCAAATCCTCAAATAGAGAAGAGGGTTTTTGCAACAAGCCAATTACAAAATTCACAATCTTGTCAAAAATGAACTTTTGGCATATTAGAAAGGGTTTTATCCCAAAATGATAAAATATATTAAAGCCTCTCGACTTAAAAATTATAAAATGGACATATAAAACCCAAAGCCAAATAATTGTAAAATTCCAATTAATTAAAATAACCATACGATAGTAAATTTATTTATTATATATTTAAATACTTAACCGCAGCAACTGCGGATAACTAATAATGCACAAATACTTGTCACTGGTATAACGCAATATGCAAGGGTAGCCGGACATTACCACACGGTAACCGGATAGGTAGGTATAAGTAACATGGTGAGTGTCACCCAAGAATAGGAACGACAATTAGGCTGGATAATATAAATGGTCATATGACTACCTCCTATTTTCCATCATTGGGGATATTATAGGAAAGCTCAGACCTGTGAAGCCAGGTGGAGTCGATGCCTGGTACTTGCCATCAGTCAACATTCCCACGTTAAGTGTACCTGCTCATATATAAATAGTCAAAGCACATATAAAGTAGTCAAATATCACAAATTAGTGAAAAGGAAATTTTAGTGGCGTAATCATTCTTGTGTATTCGAATGTTATGACACCACCCCTTTTCTCATCTAGCTGAATGCATCAAATAATCATTAATTAACGTTAAATATCAGCAATTATCATTAAATAACATGAAGCACCATTTAAATAACATGGAATATCATTTAACAACAATAATGAACATATAATAGATCCCCTAACCAGATTTATAACAATACATGATCTACAAGGAACACCACATCAAATCACTGACACAACATCAGTACTCATCATGAAATCATCAGCAACCCAAAAAGGCCAAAATAACATTTATTTATGTAATTGTATCCAAAGATTCCAAACATCATCATATAACATCATGCCACACAATTGTAGAGTCATCATGCATATATGATCATCACTGAAATCACCAATATAATCTACTATCCACATCAGCAGTGCCATCCCAAGAACAAAAGAATATAACAATAACCGAATACATCACAAGAATGCTAATACAACGCATAATATGTGAACAATCATATGATAACCATAAACAAAGTCTAGCTTATTTATTTATTAATACCATCGAACCATAAACATAAGTAAAGTCTTATTTATTAATATCATCGAACCAACCACCATACAATAACCCAACACAAATATATAAAGCAGCCGGTTGGTTGGGAAAACCAACGGACGCACCTCCTCGCTCCTAACTGCCCTCCCGACAATACATAATTAAGTCTTAATACAAAATGACTTTATTTCCTACTACAATAAGCAACGGGCGAAAGCATGATAATAGCCTCAAAAGATTTAGTATCCTAGTCAAGTACACAACAAGCACCCAATCAAAGGTTCTCACAATCAGGCCTAAGGAAATAAGCAACATGCCCATGCAACCGCAGAATCGAGATCACCAAGAAGGTACCAACACATTATAGGTCCAACAAGGTCAAACAACATATATCCATCCATCATACAATAATCACACAAAATTACAAAAGGCAACAATGAAGCATCTAGAACGAGATTAAGATATCACAATAGAATCCACATCCCTCTACACAGAGGTACAACTGCAGGGACAATGTTGAGTTTGCAACCAAACAAACACAATGCAGAAAAGCAAATGGAAGGGGCACTACAAGTGGCTCAAATCTAACTAAAATGTGATTGAGTGATATAAGTACTAGCTGGTTGAGATGGGTGAAAACAAAGATCATTCAAGTTCACCAAATTATAATGTAGAGGTAAAAGATGTTAAAGATGAGGTAAATGCGATAGAACTCCTTCATACCTGTGGTGATCTGCTTTGAGTTTTCTCATAAATATATTTGCAATGATAAACTGTGATTATCATTCTTGTTTCTCTGAGAGCTGCTTCTTCTTTCTGAACGGAGATGTCTTCATGTCTGTAACCACCCAGCTAGAGACGTCATGCAGCTTTCTCATAATGATTGTATTGTTCTATTGTTATCAATTTCCTTTCATATGTATTATTCATATTATGTTCGTCTCTGTCTCTGCTGAAATGAGATGTCTTGGCACCATAAATAGAGATGACTTGGCATCGTGGGTTCACTTTGTATTGATATTGTTGGTTCTTTGCCAGCGTGGAGTGATTTTAAGTGTCGTATACATCTGGCATCCTATTGGTGATGGTTCCTTGCTTAGCAATGACTGTTGTTATGTATTTGCCATCGTGTGAAAGACAGAATGGATTTGTCCTTATGTGGAAGACAAAATGACACGAGTTGTAACTGTCGTCGAGTGCTCTTTGTCTTCCAACGGTGACTATTTGGCTACCATCCGTTTTAGCTCTCCTGGATGGTGTTGAATAAGAGCAGAGTTTAGAGATTGCGGGAAGTAGAAATTCAAGAAAGAAGATGTATCATTATTTGTGGCTGTGTGGGCTATTATCGTGTCCGTTTCTGGCATTACAATATCTGTTGTTTTACCTCATCTGCTTCAGGCATTTTTTGGTGTATGATCAGTTTATGATCTTGTTGTATGCCAATAATCTCATACCCATGTGATATATATGGTTGCTATACATATATTGTATATGCAGAGCAGGTGTTGCTAAATCTGTTAAAAGGCATACTTCTGTAGATTGTTAAGAGTTAACAATCTCTGATCATGCTTGTGAAGCATTGTATTCAGTTTGAGCTTTCAATAAAGTATCTATTTTGGTGTGGCTGGGTTTTTCCCTCGAGTAGGAGGGTTTTCCCAGGGTATCTCAAGTGTTTTCGTGTGTCTTGTTTTATCTGTTCTTTGTTGTATGCTATTCTGGTTCCTAAAACTTAACAAAAGATGTAAACACAACTATGATAAAAAATTATCTTTCTTGCTTAGTTCACGAGGCTACAAAAAATTTGAACCCTTCATCTCAAAGTAAATTCACCTCATTATGGGGATACGGTTTCTTGGAGTTTTCTACGCCCCTTTTTTTGACACCTTGCGTTCTTTTGTTTGGAAGTGGGCTGAATAAGAAGGTTTAGAATATTTTACTGCCATTTCAAGGATGAACATAAAGGTCTTTTATATGGATGCATTATTCTTATGATATTTATATAAGTATTCAACTACATATTTTTGAGTGAAACTCATTGACCCATATTTCAATATGAGTAGTGGTTCACATGAATCATCTTGCATGAGAATGAATGGTCCACTTAACACTCATTGCATTTAGGTGATGCTCATAGGGGTGAAGCATTGGGACTACTTAGGAGGTCACCTATCCTAGTACTACTCTAACTCGCACTTAACCATATAATTTTTTCCAAGATAAAGCCTTCTTAGCTTGCTACCCCATGTGCAAAACCTTCAGCGAGCATCATGTCTTATGAAACATTATAGAGCCCCTTAGCATCACTTAGATGCAATGAATGCTAAGTGGACCATTCTATCTCATGAGAGATGGGTTCATGTGAACTATTACCTATGAAAAATGGTTAATGAGATTCACTGAAAAATTACAAAGTTGAATCTTGTTACAAATATTATAATTTGACACATTTTGAAAAATACCTCCTTATCAATGCATTTTCTTGCTCTCTCATTTAGTGAGCAAGATCGAAAGCCATATTAACTGAGAATATTACTAACTCATCTTATTGTGATTTAAAAATTGAGAATATTACTACCACCAAGGGTTTTCTTTTGGAGGCTTCAAAAAACTCATGCCATGCAATTTAGTCTCTCAAATCTTCTAGGAAGTTTTCATCTTGTGGTGGCTTCATTTTCTAGTATGTGATAGTGGATGTTGTTTTTAGGGAAAAATGTTCATTATTGATTTTCTGGCCAATTGTCAACTTTTATAGAATGGCCACTGCACTTAACATCACAAGGAACATGAAAGCCATTGGCAAATATCATTAAGAATGTAAAGAATAAAAACATGTGAAGCAATCTCTTCTAGATCATCTTGGTGACTTCTATAGGGCACTTTTGCAAACTCTTTTGGTCATCAACCTTTTCCTCAATTGTAAACCTTAGGCTCTGTACAAGGAGTTCCTTGGTAGGATTACCTCTTTCCCATAGTTAATCTGGATGGGGGTGTTTTATGTTGTCACATGGCTGAGAACAGCTTCCATTATCCCCCTCAAATCATTCTTGTCTATGCCATCTAAATTCAGGTAACAGCTTAGAAATTTAATTATGACCTCAATTTTCCAATCAGCCTGTGGGCAACAGTGAGTTGAAAATGAATGAAAAATTCTTACTCGCTAGTTAGCTAAATAATTATTTCAGATAAAATAGGTACTTTTGTGACTTCTTAATTGTCAAGGGATACAAACTTGGGTTATATTCTGATTTTACAAAAGCTTTGCTATCCTTGCAGTTGAATTGTCAAATAGTATCTTTGCTTCAGTTTGATTTCTTGGATTCCTTGTGACGAATGCTATGTACCAATGTCTACTTGTGACACACTTCTTTCTAGGACCAGTAAACATAAACAATGTTTGTCATAAAACATTTAAGCAGTTTTTCCAGAAAATATCTGGTCATAAAAATCACAATCTATGGAAGTTTAGAGCTCTAATCTCCATGTAATTTAAAATATTCTAATGCACGTTTTCAATAAGTCATTCCAACTTTGAAAATGGTGAATTGTAAGTTTCATGTACTAGTTTATTTGGACAGTTCTCAAATTTGTTGGAAAAAACTGGTCCAATATTTTCATCTGTATGAACACTTGTTGCCCATATCATTTTTCGAGTGTTACCGTGATACATAGGGACTCGGTTATGTCATCAGTATAATTTTGATATTCTTTTTTGTGTCCGATGGTGGAGATTGGGCTCACCATGGTGCTGATATATTGCTTTCTTGGAATACTTCCATGTCTTATTGAGTTGGTTCTCCATTGGTAGGCTTGCAATATCCGTGGTCTTTGGTAGAGTTATGTAGGTTGTAGCTAAGTTGGATCTTTTTAATGGATTCTTTATAGGGAGTTGAGCTGAAGTCCCTCCCAAAAGATGCATATGTTCAGGAAACTGCAATCATCCCAGTTAAGGATGTCACATGGGGCTGTGAAACTATGTCATGAATCCGAGGGGATAAGCTGGACACTTACGATTCAAACTTGTGACCATGCTCAAATGCCACTTATAAGGAGTTGAGCTGGCCATCTCTCCCAAAAGATGCATGTGTTCAGGAAACTGCCACCATCCCAGTTAAGGATCTTATAGGAGGCTGTTAAACCATGTCACGAATCCCAGGGAGACACTTGCCAATGTTCTTTTCAAACATTTCAAGTGTCTTCTATGTACAGTTTGGTTCTCTATTTATTCAACAAATTGCCTGACATTAGGTTGCAATCTCGTCTTGGGCAGTTTGTTTTTGTTAGTAATTTATCATTATAGAAAATATAGAAATGATGTTTTTCTCTTTATCATGCCATTGAATATTGAGTTTTCTTTTTCTTTTCTATTTTTCTATTATATAACATCTGTTTGAGCTCTCAATGCAT
This sequence comes from Thuja plicata, assembly GCA_018584345.1. NCBI lineage: Eukaryota > Viridiplantae > Streptophyta > Pinopsida > Cupressales > Cupressaceae > Thuja > Thuja plicata. The sequence continues at coordinate 2,167,040 of MU223194.1, forward strand.
GTTTTTTATCATTTATAAATCTTATACACAGAGAAACTATCACTTCTAACAAAATCTTAGATTAACTGACTTTACTTTTTACAAATGCCTCTTTAATTTGATGGTTATACTCTAGACATGCTTGAACATTTCTTTTTACAATTTTACTTTTTTTTTCAATAGTTTTAACTTTTAACAAGAGATGGGAGATTGGAGCACATATAGCTAAATGATAAGTTATCTAGATTTCGCTGTTTAAATACTTATTTGTGATTGTGGGCAGTTTTCTTCAATGAGAAAAGTTTCTATTATTAACACAGATTGGATGATTTGATTATGAAGCTTTCTGACATATCTCTTTTGGGCTTGTTTAAATTTGTAAGTGGAACTAATATTTGATTTTATGCAGTTTCTGCAATAAAATTTGTAGAGAGGCCTAAAGCAGGAACACAGGTTCCATTTTGCTCAGCAGAAAAAGCAATGCCAGGATCCTGGTCACCAATTGAACCTTCTTCATTCAAGCTTCGCGGTGAAAACTTTTTCAAGTATATAAATTTACATATCATTTCAATTGAAGGTTTAATCAGAATGCTGCATTTTCAATTTTTAGAGTTTTTATTTCTTTCCTGCTTGTGGGAGTAAGTCTGCGGTATGAAATGAAATATTAGCAATAACTTCACAATATGTAAATGCTATATTTGAGATAATATTTTAAATCAATGTAATAGTATGCATCTTTCTTTCCTTTCATGTCAATTTGCATGCTAAAATATTCAGGATAACATTGCAGGGACAAGAGAAAAGAGACTGCACAAAATTATGCAGCATACTACCCGTTTGGTGTAGATGTATTTCAATGTCAAAGAAAAATTGATCATATTGCACAATATGTGGAACTTCCTGATTTTGATTCAAGTGGCAAAATGCCACCCATATTAATTGTAAATATCCAGGTATTTTCACTGAACAAATCAATTTGAACTGTGAATAATATGCAAACTTGAATGTGCATTTAATGCGATGCATGGAATTGGTGTAAGTAGATTTTTTTCACAATGCAACATATTTAGTTTCTGTTTGAAATTATGATAACTGTTTCCACCTTAGTTGCAGCTTTTTAAAATGATCATCCAATGGATATTGATTTTGCTGCCCATCAATTGAACCAATTTATAATGTCCCTTTGGATTTCTGTAGATTCCATCTTATCCAGCTGCAATTTTCCTGGGAGAAAGTGATGGCGAAGGGATAAGCATTGTGTTCTATTTTAAGCTTTCTGATAGCTATGCAAAAGAAACTACTTCTTATTTTCAAGAAAGCATCCAGGTGGGATATTCCTGACCATGCTTTTGCAGATTTTTTGTTTTTTTCCAAGAACATGCTTTGATTGGCAATCTTGTTCTTTATCTATAGAAGGAAAAATAATCTTGTACTAAGTCAATCGGAACTTTTTAACATCATGTGGTCTTTTGAGGTCAATAACTGTTATACCGAAGGCTTAAACGTATCTATTTTACGTTTATCTGGATTTCTGTGTTTTAACAACTGAAGTTTGAGATGGAATAAATTAATCTCCGAGCTGTAAATAATTCCAATTTTATCTCCATGCTATAAAGTTTAGCTGGGCCTGATAGTACTATCCTTGGTAGACTCCAGTTTGGTATCACCAATTATTAGCTTAGCATGAGAGGTAAGAAATAGTTTTAATATTTCTGTGAACTTGTCATCGCCTTACATTGTCTCCCAGTTGAGTAAAAACCAAAAATCAAAATGTTATCTTAAGAGTCAGACCATTTGCTTGTTTCATGAGGGTCTGCTTAGCCCTAGAGGGAGATTATGATTGCTTAATGAAATGGGCGCTCCTCATAGGTTCTGGACTATTTGATGTAATATCTAGGGATACACACTGTCACAATTTGGACTATTTATACTCATAAGAATTACCATCTCTACATAGTCTAGTCAACTGGGATTCAATAGTGAGTTAATAGTGAGATTAGGCTGTAATAGAGCTGAGCAATGATTCAATGCAAAGTTCAGACTCAAAGCAGTGACGAATGGATCATGACAAAGCTAAGCCCTAAAGAACTGAACATTACAATTAGCCAGAAGATGTTTTCCACAGCAAGTCAAATTGTGATATTGCTATTGGGTTTCAACTTTGTAGTTTTCAAGTCAAACTTATTGACCCATGTTTCATGAGTAGTGGTTCACAAGAACCCATCTCTCATGAGAATGAATAGAACACTTAGCACTCATTACATCTAGGTGATGCTCACAGGGGTGAAGCATTGGGCCTTCCTGTGAGGTCACCCACTCTAGTTTTACTCCATCTCAAGCATGCTCACTTAGCTTGCTACCCCATTTGCAAAACCTTCAGCAAGTGTTGTGCCTTATGAACCATTCATTATAGAGCCCCTTTAGGTCATCAATTGATAAGTACGAATATTTTCCACAAGCAAGTTAAATTGTGATATTGCTGTCAGGATATAATTCTGTAGCTTTCAAGTCAAACTTATCGATCCATGTAACCACTACTTATGAAACATGGGTTAATAAGTTTGACTTGAAAACTACATAGTTGAATCCTGATAGCAATATCACGATTACAATTAGCTGTTTAGATAAGTAGGAGTTTAATAATTTTAATTATGTCTTCTTGATGTTATTTTCTCTAGCTGAGGAAAACTATTAAAAGTATGAACTATGACATCTATAGGTTGTCTAAACAAACTAGATCTCATGCTTTCATATGTTGAAACTCTGATCAATAACCCAGGTAGCCAGATTTCTACTGTAAATAAATCTATTATGAAATATACTTCGATATATTTTCTGTAAAAAAACATTAGCTACTCATCTTTCTTGTATCAGGATTTTGGTGATTCTTTTATTGTTAGATTTTGCATTTTGTTGTTGTGTGCAGAGTTTTGGTTTGGTATCTCATCCTTTGAATTTCTGTTGCCAATTAACTTTGGGCCTGCTTGTCTGCAGGAAGATAACTTTTTAGGGGCTTGTAGCATTATCTTCTTAGTAACATCATTCCACCTTTGCCTCTAAGCCAGGCCCTCCAAATGATTATGCTCTCTAGATGATTATTGATGCTTTTAGTGTTCTCCTCATTGAATGATTTATTAAGATTTGATGTCCTCGTACTTTTGATATTTATTTTTCTTATATGAAGGTTTGAAGTTCGGTTTGAGCTCTTTAATGTTAAGGGCTAAGAATATTGCTCGGCCATTTTTTTGGGGTTTGTTATTACAGAAATTTGGATTTAAGGTTTTAATTATATATCTCAGTGTTTATGCCTTGGCCTGTTTTAGGAGTTGGGCAGTATTGCATCTAAGTTTGCCCTTGTTTTGCTGTATTATTTGCATCTAAGTTTGCCTAAGCATCAGCCATTGTCTAAATGCTTGTAAAATGTCACTTTGAGAACAAATCTTTGTCCATAAAGATCTTATTGTTTTCCAGTGTCAATAGACTGCTTTATAGCCTTGGACTTGGTTTGTACATCACAGAAGCATTTAAGGGCTAACAAATAACAAAGAATTCTTGTTTCCCAGTGAAATTTTACATATTGACCCTGGACCTTTTTGTTGGTGTAGACTCTTACACACTTCTCTGATCTTTTCGTTTTCTTTTTCTCTGCTTGGGAATTGCTCTGATGCTGTTTTCATAGGGTCCAATTCCCATCATATATTTCATGAAGAGTAGTGCTTAGTAACTGCTTACAATACTGTTTCTTTGGAAGTTTGTTTATTAGTATAATATTAGGAAACCTATTTGTGGTGCTATCGAAGCAATTAAGTTCTAACGTAGATCAAGGTCATACATGCATGGATCTAGGTGTTGCAGTATATGTTCTGTATATCATGTTCCTATGAAGAAGGGTATTCAGAGGTGATAAAACAGTTAGAGTTCCATAACAGTTAGTATGGGTCCTAAAGAAAGTCAAAGGAGACTTGCCTATTGTCGATTTGGTCTTGGTCACACTCCATTCTAAATCCTCGTGTGTGACAGGAACCTTTTCTGTCATCCCTTAAGTAATAACCTGTTATTCTTGTACTTGCTTCCACTTTGTTTTAGTAGGTGTGGGGAATCTGACCTGTAACTTGTTACTTGCTAAAACGCTGTGGTGCAAGTTTATCACCTTGTTCTTTGCAAAGCACTTTAGTTATTTTTGGCAGTTCATCTCTAGAATTGGTGTTGTTGCTTCTGAAGTATTTTTCTCCAGTGTTGTTATTGTTAATATTATTACTTTATAAGTTGCCAGTTCAGGTTTAGGTTCAAAGATTACTAATTTTTTATTCAGGTTTGGTGCGGTGGTTCATTGACTTGCTAACCTGGCTTTGGTACAGTTTGAGTATGGCCATGGGTCTGGCATGAACCTTTCCTATCATCTGTCCAATAATAATCTTGTTATTCTTATACTTGCTTCCACTTTGTTTTTGTAGGCATGGGGAATGTGACTTGGAACTTGTTTCTTGCTAAAAAAATGTGGTGCAATTTCATTGAACTTGTTCTTTGAAAATCATTTTAGTTATTCTTGGTAGTTCATTTCTAGAATCAATGTTGTATCTTCTGAAGAATTTTCACTATTTTTATTATTGTTGTTATTACAGTTTACTTTATAAGTTGCTGGTTCAGGTAAATGTTTGGAGTTTGCTGGTTTTTATCCGGGCTTAGTATGGTGGTTCATTGCCTTGTTAATCCGGCTTCAGTATGGCTTGAGTATTCATACACGAATATATAAAATATTCAAAATATAAAATACAGCAATAATTTGTACAAAGACATACAAGATTTACCACAAAACACACAACTGATTGTAGGTTGTTAGAACTTAGTGTAGTTACTTTTAGTGTAAGAAAACCTATTGCATTTTTTAATTTTGGTGTGCTTCCATTATGATTTAAAAGCAAATAAAAGCTGGCCATGGGCTTTGGGTTTGCCCCAGGTATGGCAGGGCACAAGGGTTCTGTGACTGGGTGAATCTCAGGCAGATCTGGGATGGACCTGGGCATCACACCTTATTCAGAATGGACTTGGGCCATCTAGATACACAAACTGGCCCAAGCTTGAAGCCAGCATGGACCTGCTCTGGGCATTGGACTCTATGGACAGCAGAACCTGGCTTCATGGTCTTTAATTCTTGAAAGTTGTTCAGTTTTATGTTCTAGGTTTGAGGGTCATTACTTTCTCATATGCTATTTTAGAAATTTATATTATTTCTTTTTGGTTTTTGTCGATACATAGCTGTTTTATTCATTGCATTTTGACTGTTAGGGAGATGTCTTTCACTAAAAAGTTTGTGTTGGTTCTGAATCCCTATACTCAAATGTACATATCCTATTGTTTTGACACTGTTTCTTATTTCATTTTAGTGCTTATCATCGGTAACTTAAAAAAAAAAAGCACTGATAGTAAATTCTAAGAATATGAGAAGAACTAATATTACAGAAAATATGGTAGTGCCCATGAATGGTGCATTTGCTTGAATGCATGCCGAATTTCATTGTAATAGATGTTATAGTGTTTTATTTATTGTAGTATCTAGTGTTATCATATTATACAGCATCTATTTAAATATCTGATGCAGATGACCTTTCTATTTGTTGTGGCACAGAAATTGATGGATGATGGAATTGAAAAAGTAAAAGGTTTTGCTTTAGATTCTTTGGTCCCTTTTAGAGAAAGATTGAAAATCTTAGGGCGGGTAACAAATCTAGAGGATCTTCATGTAAGTGCTGCCGAAAAGAAGCTTATTCATGCCTACAATGAAAAACCTGTTCTTTCACGTCCTCAACATAGTTTTTACAAGGTAGTTTTTCTTTCCAACCTTTTCTTCTTCTAATTGATTAGTTTCAGGATGGTCTCGTCTTTTTCTTGATTTATTTATTAGCAAAGGCTTGTAGATTGAAGTTGTTTTATCAGACACCAAGAAAAATGTATTCAGAAATTGGTATTGTACATTTAGAATGAAAAATGGATCATCTCTACTATATTTCTTTGCCAATCCTTGGTACTTATATAAAGCAACATGCATGCATGTAATAGTCAGGATGCTTCGTATTTTTGTTGAGTAGTTCAAGAAATTTATGTAGCAACATCTAAAAGGTTGATAATTACTTATATTGAAGAAATGTGCAAAGAGGCATGTGTGAGTGCATGTGATCATTATCGAGGTTTCAGATGGTTTGTTCCCATGCTTTAATCAAATTCAAAACGTTCTCTGAGATTGATTTGTAAAACCTTTTCTAACACGAACTTTTCAAGGCACAACCCTGGATGCTATATTTTTAAGCCAAGGCTTTGTGAGCTCTTGAAATAGGTATCTAATCTTGTGGCTACTTTAATGCTTAGGGGTTTTGCATGTTATGTGTATGCTATCTGGAGAATTCTTATTTTCATACTCAAGGTTTCCCTTCAATCTAGGCTTACATGCTTGTTGGTCCCATTCAATTAACCCAAATTTCTTCTTGTTTTTACCTCTCATGTAGATAATGTAGAAGTTCACTAAATTCATCTAAATATACCATTAGGATGGTCATCTCATAGCACAGAAAATATGCATTGCAAACAAGATTGTATGCATTGTAGAGAAGATTGCTTCCATGATTGATGCTTGCATGGCACAACAGATTTCTATCCTTGTGTTGAGCTTTTTCTTGACTAGTCAACAAGACCACTTCATTAAGTTATTGCAATAAGTAGCTATAATTAATTTTAAAATCTGACTTAGAGCTTGTCTTGAAACATCTTGCTTTTTCACTTTTAGTTTTAGAATATTAAAGCGTTTTAAGAAGTGATTTCATTTCCTTGAGGACAATAGTAAATTGTTTATTGATTTGAAGATTGCCCTTATTGTCTTCGATTATCATGAGTGAATTGTTGTCAATGTCTGCATGCTTAACTTCTGTGGTATTTTGTCCAGATTTTATTCTACGATATTTCTTCCCTCATTTTTATGTTGAAGTTGTTTTTTCAATATTCTTGCAAGGATAATGTATAACTCAGGGATATAAGACACCTCTTCCTTATTCCTCTACAATCTTGAGATAGTGGGTAGAAATCATTACTCTAGGCAAATCCCTCAAAACAAGTGGCAATTCTTGAAAAAGGAGGGGAGGTGGTGGCAAGGAGGCATGGATGAATGAGGGGTGATGAGAAGAAAATATAGTAAATGCATAAATAAAGTAAGGGTGATGTGCTAGAATATTGCATTTCCTCTCTTACCCATGACCCTTCCTCTGTACCTTCATCCGTAGGGAGTATAGGCTTCATTGATGAAAGAAATAGTAATTTCCTACTTCTCAACGACTAGCCCTCCTTGCTGATCTTCACCAATCATCCGAGACCTTTTGGCACACTCTTTTCCCAAGAAAAACTATAGCTTTTGATTATTGCAAGCTGCTTCTGGATTCAATTGTGAAAGTATTTTTGCATCAACGTTTCGGATCACACTCCGTGATCCATCATCAGGATGAGAGATAGAGAGCCAAAGGATAAAATGAGAAAAGCAGCAGACTAAGACAACTTACAGAGAGAGAGAGAGAGCATAGAAAAGAAAAATTAAAAATAAAATAAAAATATATAAAGGAGAGTAAAGAGAGAAAAAACAATAACTATATAAGGAAGAGAGCACCCCTATCACAAGGACCCCAAATTAGAAACCACACAAAAAATAAAACAAGCACTATAAAAGAAACACAAAATATATAATCAAAACTAAAGGCATGCTTTCTATGCTAGCTCTCTTTACGGTGTGCCTGACCAACCTATTGTCATGGTCCTCACTCCACTACCATTTTCTACTATTTTCTGTGTAAACTTTTGTGAGGGCTATTTTAAAATTGTGGACCAGAAAAGTAGTGGATTGTGAAGGCCTCCAAACTAAATTATCTTTGGAAAATCTTTTCAATGAGGTTTGTTAAGTGTTTCCCTTAGCCTTGGTCCCATTACATAACTCATCCTCGTAAATTTGGATATCTCTTCAACCTTGGAATTATAGGACCATCATGATTAGGTGTAAATTTCGCAAAGCTATGCCACAATGTTATACATGCATTTTTCTAAACACTTGGCGAGAGATTAACAAACTTTTAACCACATCTTTACATTATGGTGTATATTGAGAAGGCTTGTTATTCGTCCTCTATAGTTCCTTATTGTTGTATAAACTTTAAGAAGTCCTTTGACTTAGTTTTGAGACACTTTCTTTTCTAAAGGATGCATGATGTTAGTATTCATGATTCTCTCATTATGGCAGTTTAGATGGTCTATGAGATATTTTTTGGATAGTTCCATACTTTCATTGTCTTTTTCACTTTGTGAAGAGTACCATTGGGATCAAACAATGTTGTCCTCTCTAACCAAACCTCTTCAGAATTTACATTGATTAGTTGGAGGAATTTCTATAGCATACATGGATGTTGGTTATATTTTACATGAGATGGTTATAGCCATACTATTTTTTGCTGATGATGTTCTCTCTCATTTTATGCAAAGGCTTTGCAATGGGAACTTGATGCCCTTGCCATTTTTGTGAACTTGCTAGCTTGTGGTCAACCATGAAGGTCGTGGTTTTCAACATCTCCAAATGTTCTCTTTCAAGATTCTAGGTCTTCTACAAGGGGCACTTTGGACATCATATTGAATTAAGCGTATTTGGGTATTCAATTGTCTAGTCCATCTTCTAGCATGAAGCTTGCCTCTTAATCATGCCCTTGTAAGGGTTATGCCTCTCTATATCTTGGAGGGTTAGTGTTTCTTTATCCACTTACAAGATGTTCCTTCAAAGATACATCTCTTTACTAAAATAATCAAGTTTACAATTTTAGGTGGGTTTGAGGTTTAGGCGTCGAGCTTGGGATTTGTTAATTCAATTTGTATTGAGCGGGTCCAAACTCTCATGTTCTAGCACATGATCCATTGCAAGTAGCTTGTTCCTTAGAGCATTGTCTAGGCCGAGTTTATTACGCAACTGTTATTTCTCATGACTATATCTTGGCTTACCTTCAACATCCATAGATTTAGAGCCATGGAGGATTCAACTTTTGGGTGTGGAGGTATTCATACTTAGCACTTCATTTCTCTAAGTTGATTGCTTCATTGGGCTCCAATAGATGCCAACATTGTTCGTACACTGAGACTAGCTTGCACTTCTCTATCTACATTTCTATTGATATATTGTCTCCTTTTATGTATTCCTTGGACACTCCTACTTAGCTCCTTTGAAGGAGACCTCAAAGGGTTGTTAGAGAGGACCTTTATTGACAATACATCCAGGTCTCCCTCCCTTTGCCACTTAGCTTGAAGCTTTCTTTTTATGTACAACATTTCTTATAGGTGGAGGATTGTATCTTATGTCATCCTTACTATATCTAGTGTCAATGGTCACATGGTTCAAGGTTCTCCCCTTGGCCAATTGAGGGTGTGCGTGTTCTCACCAACAATGAGTTGAGGCGGGTCATCATTTTTCTTTGCTAAGACCAGATCTAGCATCTTTGCACCCTCTAGGAGGTGAATATTAAGGAGCACTTCATCTTTAGATGTCATTTCCTCTAGAGGGACTTAGGCAAAACTCTCTCTACTTTCTTTAGATATTTGAACTAGTGATGCTTTCCCCTTTATCTATGAGAGGTTGTCACCCTTTAGTATAGATCTTTGTTGGGGTTCTCTAGGGATCCTAGAGCCCTTTTGATGAGTGTTTTGTTGTTCTCTAGGGATCCTACTACTCTAAGGAGAAAGAGCTCTTTACTTCTAATAAGCTAACTATCTATCTATCTCACTATGATATATATTACAAATGAGTAGGCAAGGCCTTTATGTAGGTTTTCAAATTACAATGTGCGGCTCATATTGAAACAACATCAAAGGCACAAATTTTGCCACCTCAACCCTAATTAGAGTTAGGTCAAGGAGAGAGTTTCCATCATAAATAAGTGGGTCCACATGGACCAATCAAAAGAGGGTCGCCCACTTAGTGGGAGAGTGGTCAAAGTTGATCCATAATGAGGCAAGATGCCCACTAAGCATTAAATGGTCATCTGCCTAGAATAGATTATGCTTGATTCCCTTCTTTAAATGCAACAAATCTGGACATGTTGATTTGAAGACCTTTGATTAGCTGGTGAAGATGATTGGGCGCCATGTCAAAATGTTGGGGGCCATGTAGACTCGAATATTTTCTAACTGCATCATTTTGACCAAGGTCCAGCTTTGATTAATTCTTCCAAAACTCTCTCCTTGAACATTTTCATTCTTCCATGCAATTGCTTGAGAATTCACTTTCTAGAAATGGATTGGACTCCCTCATCAATGATTCTTTCATTCTAGAATTTCTTTAATACTTGAACTGGATCTCATGAACTTGAATGTCTTCCTTGAACATCTGGAATTGGATCTTTGGATCTCCAGAGGAAAATTAAGATAGTTGTAGATTCTCCTTTGTATTTGCTCGAGTGACTTGCCGATTTTCATATTTTTATCAAAATATCTCCTTTGGAACCTCAATTTTTATTTCTCTATTCACTTCTCTTCACGGGCGCACAAATTAGATATAGAAGTAGGTTACTTGACACTTAGTCAAATTTCATTGTTTTATTCAACCTTGCTCTTGGGCGCATCCTAGATAGAGGGAAGGATTCCATAAAGAAAATTTTAACCACCCTTTTCAACCTCTTGCTTAGGCGCAAATGAGATAGATGGAGGATTTCACACCTTTGAGAAAATTATTTGACAATGGATTTTGAACTTTGAAATATTTTCCTTGCCTAAGGTGAAATAGCACCCTTGAGCGCACATGAAGTGTGTAGATGGATTTTCAAACTTAGAAGAAATTTATTGAGCATGTAAAATTTGCACCTTGGAGCTCATTCCAGACCTTGTGATGGACTTTCGGGACTTTCCTAGCCATATTGGATTCCACGCCCTTGGGTTCTCATTGCACTTGGAAGTGGATTTTCCATGTTAGGCGCCAATCCATGCATTTACGCTCCTAGGCGCAAATTAGGCACAATAGAGGATTTTGTGTGTTGAAGAAAAATCCTGGCTTCCAAGGATTAGCGCCCATGGGTGCACTTTGTGCATGGTGAAGGATTTTTCATCTTGGGCGCAATTCCATGGACTAGAAGGATTTTCTCCCTTGGGTGCCATTTGATGTGGAGGATTATTCTTATACTAAGCCATTTTTGCATTCCTCCATGTCTCTTTGATCAACACTTAGCCATTTTTCAACAATTTCCACTTTGGGCACTCGTTAGGATGTAATCAAGTTCTTCCCTCCATACTGTTGATGTGATTTTTGTTCCACTACAACATATAGAATTGAATACTAATTGTTCCGAAGTGAAACATCAAATCTCCAACTCTATTGAATATGGCCACTTCTCATGCTAAGCTTGCAAAGTAAGATCGTGAAATAGCTTCTAGGTTCCCTTCAATTGTGGATACTCACTCAGTGAAATAATGTGATTTGTTGGTAATCACTAAGGGGATTTATGCTATTCATTCAATGGATATCAACTTACTTCTATGGATTTGGTGGCTTCACAATGTGCAATGAAAATATAGTCTTTATTTTCCAATTCTTGAACTCTCAACTTAAACTTAAACTTAACTTCTACTTCTACTTCTAACTAGGAATGCAAGGAAGTGTGGATGACTTGGACTCTACTATGTAAAATCTTGTCAGCAACTCCACCCACCTAGTGCAAGCTTATAAGCAATACTCAAATGGTTTTCAAATCAATATTGCCTCTTCAATCCCATCAAATGGATGCAAACTAAAGATTGAATGTCAATTGAAGTCAGGCACACATGAACACCATTTGACCGCGCAAGGCACACTTATAATCAGCAAGACACTAGTGTTTTGGTCTAGATCGAGTCAAGCAAGTAAACATCCACAATTACTCTGATTCAACTAAGCTACTTCTAAACAACATGTAAAGAAATCTACTCCAAGTGAGGGATTGAGGAAACCATGCAACACTTCAAAGCAACATTAAGTGATTCACCATGAAGGCCAACAATGAATCGGCAATCACTTTTATAGAATTATAGCAACAATTTGATCAAGTCTCTCCCTTAGCTATCCTACCTCTACTTTTAGCTCTCTAATATAATCTTCTCTCTAGTTAATGACTGTTACAAATGACGAGGCCTTGGCCTGTTATAGGTGTTCAATTACAATGAAGGGCCAAGATTGATTCAAGATTAAGGGCCAAGATTGATTCAAGATTAAGGGCCAAGATTAATCCCTACAAACCTAATGAGGGGTTGCCACAATATCAATCAATTACATGAAGGCATCACCCAGTGGGCCAATAAGAAAATTACAATGCATACGAGATCCAATGAGAAAATTGTACACTTGGCATAATCTGATTGAATGTTCTTGGAACTAGAATTTTCTGATTGGTAGAAGACAACTAGGCACCACCTCAGCTTCCTTATCTTGCAAATTTCATCAATCCTCTAGTGAAGAGAAAATATCAAGCCTCCTATTGTGATGACATATTCCCAAATTGCTTCATCTGTTCAATCCTCCTCCATCTTCATCTCGAAATCTTCTCATTGCTATGACTTGAACTTGATTTTACTTGTAAACTTGAATCTTGAACTTCTTGAAGTGATGGAATACTTCATGTAGCTTGGATCCTTTCAGAGTAAACTTAAATTTCAGGAGCAAATTCAAGTTGGTGATAAATTTTCTCAGATTTTCTCTCTTGTTCTTTATTTTCTTCAACTCCATCTTGATCTTGCCTTGGATTTATACTCTGATAATCTGAATTGAATCTCCTTCTGACTTGAAGTCCTTGAGCATCCTCATGCAGCATCCACCTGAAGTCCCGAAGTCTTGAACACCTCCTTGCCTTCTAACTTCTCCTTGAATTCACCTTGCAAAACAAGGGAAAAGAAAAGCATTAAGCTTGGTAGAATTGATAAGAAATGAACAAAATGAAAGAGGCAGTAAAGCACTCATGAAATGAAATTTCCTTTAGATTTTACTCTTCTTAAATTGTAGTCACAGACTTTCCCTAATCTGAGCCAAACTTCTCATCCCCCTTGCAAATCCCAAGTTATGATTTCATCAATAAAATGACAACTTGAACCCGAAGTTACTTGGAATCTGGGAAATAAATGAGTTTTGTAATGTATAACAAGCCCAGATTTCATTTCTTGTTGCTCCCTTATCTCTGATTTTGAATGAATTTCTGCCTTAAGAGCCTTAAAATCGCTGCCTTTTGAAGTTTCAAAACAGTTGGCAAGGGTGTAATTGTTGTCCTCACAAACCAATTCGCCATCTCCCCAAGATTGCTTACTTCCCTTCAAGGTAATTCATTCCTCCATTACAATAGCTTGCTGCCTCAAGAAAGAAATTGTTGCTATCCTTAGGGAAGAAGTCGTTGCTGTAACAGATAAAATTTGCCCTTGTTTTGGCGTTGAAATGAATCACTACCTCCTCCTTGAATAGGTGATTTGGTGTCTTGAAGGAGTATGTTCTAATGGAGGCTGACTTGCTTCTTTTCACCAATGAAAATTCATCATTTTTTATCCCTTGTAGGCTGACATAGTGAAGGGGGGGTCAAAGGCATGATTTTTAATTATCAATTCGCACCTTCACCTTCACCTTCATTAGATCAAGCATGAGTCTAGGCGGAAATTCAGTGTATTGGAGGATTATGAATCCTTGCGCCATCCTCCAAGGAATCTCCTTTATTTCTTCAAACTCAGTCTTGTTTGATTTCTTCATCTTTCTCCTTTGGCCTGATTTTTCATTTTCTTGTGAACATTTTATCATTCCCTTTTCACTTTCTTCCCCATCGTGCAAATTTAGAGATCAAAGACAAGCCTCTAATATCAATAGTCCAAGGTGGAATTCAGTGGTGCTTGAGGATTTTGGATCCTTTCTTCATTCAAACTCCAATCTGATCTTGAAAAGCCTCCTATATCATCCTTGATTGATCCTCTCTAGACTTGAGTTGAGCTTATTTTGCACTAGACCGAACTGAGTCATTGAATTGCCCATGCATGAGGGCGGAAATTTCACTGTCCAAAGAATCCGCCATCCTCCAAGGAATTTCCTTTATTTCTTCAAACTCAGTCTTGTTTGATTTTTAATCTTTCTCCTTTGGTCTGATTTTTCATTTTCTTGCCAACATTTTATCATTCCCTTTTCACTTTCTTCCACATCATGCAAAATTAGAGATCAAAGACAAGCCTCTAATATCAATAGTCCAAGGTGGAATTCAGTGGCGCTTGAGGATTTTAGATCCTTTCTTCATTCAAACTCCAATCTGATCTTGAAAAGCCTCCTATATCATCCTTGATTGATCCTCTCTTGACTTAAGTTGAGCTTATTTTGCACTAGATCGAACTGAGTCATTGAATTGCCCATGCATGAGGGTGGAAATTTCACTGTCCTAAGGATTAGGAATACTAGGTAGGAGGCGGATTCTGTCCCTACCTTAGGATTTTGCATTGCTTTGCACCTCATATCTAAGCAGCCTAGTTCGAAACTATTCTACCCCTCAAATGCAATCAAGTCTCCAACTTATCTCTAAGGTGAATTGATAACCATTCCAATCTGAATCATGCATTTTTGAAGTCTGATTTTATGCTTGTCTCCACTTTTCTCTGTCTGATTTTCCATTTTCTCCTTGAGATTTGACCTCTTAGACCATGCCAAATTGCCTCTCTAATCATCCTAAGGACCTGCACTTATGCGGAACTTGAGGGCAGGCCAGGATTGGGAGTTGTAGGAGATGGCAACAATTAGGGGTGTCTGAGGATTATGAATCCTAGGAGGTAGGCAGAATCCGCCTCCCTCAAAGGATTATCACTTTACTCCTTTCATGTCAATTTTGTGATCTTAATCACCCCCCCTCACCTCATGCTTTCATTCTTGTTTTGTTTGCCATGAATTTGGGTTTGATTGAATGTTGGAAGAGTCACCGTTTGACAAGGGCAGAAGTTTGACCTCTTCTAGGATTGGGAATCCTAAGAGCGCAGCGGATTCCTCTCCCTCTTGAGGATTTTTTCAGTACTTCACAACTTCACCTAAAAAAGCATTTTTGCATTTTCCTTCACCTTTTCAATAATTTGCAATTGAATCTTGCGTTTTCAAGGGGGTGGCATTTTGGGAGGCCAGAGGATTGGAATCCTAGGACATGGTCGGATTCTGAGCTAGTTGCAGGATTTTTCAGTTGCAAGTTAACACCCAAATTTTGCAAGTGAGTTTCTTTAGCTCAGAGGGCGAGAGGATTTATGTAAAATATAACATTAAGTATAAGTTACATTTAGTAAGTTATACTTAGTTATATTTTATATAAATATTGTCAAGATATTTGAGATAGGTTTCAACCTCATAGGAGTTATAATAAAGATTCTAGATTTTGAGAGTTATTAAAAAATTTCAGACTTAGCCAAATTTTAGGATTCGACACGCCTTCAACAATGTTACCTCCCACAACCTTTCCTGACTTTCTAAGGTCAAATTAAAGGTGGAATAAGGATTTTCTAATGATTCTAACTCATTTCACCACAAATCACTTGGTTTCAAGTTTTCAACTGCATATCCCTGACAGACTTAGCCCAGCTCTCACTCACATCCCAGACAGACTTGACTTCCCAGCAAGACAAATTTGCTCAAACTCACTCTCGGACTCAGAGACTTGAAAATCACTACCACCTAAGACCACATAAGACAACTACTCCTATTGCCAAAACAAAAAGAGGGGGTCCCCATTTGCAATGGGGCGATGGTGTGAAAACCTCACAACGCGTACTTAGTGAAATTTCAACATCTTCTCTACCCTTTCCTTTTTGGGATATTTTCAAGAATGTTTTCAGACTTAATGCATTTTGGTTCAATTGCCTCTTTGCTCATTCCGTGCATTTTGGTTCAACTGCCTCTTTGCTCATTCCTCTGGATTTAGAACTAGATACTTTCTCTTTCTCCATCAGTCAGTGCTCTCCTATTGCCAAAATAGACCTGTCAAAAATAGACATACTAAAAATAGTAAGTTTTTCCAAACACAAAATTAGGCCAATATGGGACACAGTGAAACTTACCAAAAATAGAAATTGCTAAAAATAGCAAGTTCATCTAAACGCTTAAAATTTCACTCGCACCTTTGAAAAATTAATTTCCTTTCCATACTTGGCCAATTTTTCTTTTTTTCATGCCATTTGAATGCTTGGGCGCACTTTTGGGGTAATGGAGGATTTTTTCGACACTTAGCCATTCTTTCAACGTTTTCATGCTCTTTTGATCAACACTTAGCCACTTTGATGGATTTTCTCCTTTTGGATGTTCATGGATTTTCTCAGACGGTGTGAAATTTCATCTCCTTCCCTTTTCTGGATGTTCTGCAAAGATGTTCTTTAGACTTAACTAGTTTGGGATCAACTGCCTCATGTGCTTATTCTTCTTGATATAGATCTAGATTCCCTTTTGCCTCTTCTTTTGTTAGTGCTCCGTAGTTGTCAAAGCAAACCTGCACAAAAAAAGACTTACTATAAATAGGAAGTTCGTTCACACATAAAATTAGGCCAATTGGAGATTGTCAAACTTACTAAAAATACACTACTAAAAATAGTAAGTACTTCCAAACTCAAAATAAGGCCATTCTAGGACAGAGCGGAACTAAAAATAGAAATTTGCAAAATTAGCAAGTGCATCAAAATGCTGGCAACCTCTTTGAAAGATCAATTCCTTTTCACACTTGGCCAAATTCACTATTTTTCACAAAATTTCCTTTTTTTCCTTGAGCCAAAGGCAGGTAACACTTAATTCTAGACTTGGGACAAATCACCTAAGTAGTTCAAGGGTTGGAACACAACACTGACTGCAAAAAGACTTGGCTTATTCAGCAAAAGAGGGGGTCCCCATTTGCAATGGAGCAATGTGTGAAAAAGTCACAAGAAGATCCCAACTTGATCATCTCCTAGCCCATCTAAGAGATTGACAATCCTAAATGGCCTTTGGATACCACTACTTACACATATATGGGGATAGACCTATGAGGTGGCATTGCTTACAACTTATCACTTTTACCCATATGCTCTAGCATGTTGCCCCTTGTTAGTTGCAGATTTTGTCTTTCCAAAAATAACTTTTAAAAATGACTCCTTAAGCCCAAGATGAAAGACAAACAGAACTAATAGTTGGAGAGATCTCTGTTAAATAGATGATCTTCCTTTGAATTTTAGAGGTACAACTCCCTCTTATAATATAATTTGGGTTTTCTGGGGTGTGCTTTTAACTAGAAAGCAGGAAAGAAAAACTAACATCTCAGCATAGCTATATGTTGGTAAACAGATTGTTCTTTTGAATGTAACTTTAAAATACCCAAAAATGTTTAAGAACAATTGAATACAACAGTTGGGAGATAGTTACTTGAAAACCTATTTTCCCTCTGAATTGGGAGGTACAACTCCCTTATATGAATAATGTTCAGTGAATTTTAATCTTTCCTAATCTAACAGGGGTATGCTCTTAACCTAAGAGCAGGAGAGGTAAACCAAGCTAAATCTAAACAGAAAATAGCTCAGGCGAAGTAAAAACAACTCTAAATCTAGCCAATTCTGAGACTTTATCAATCAGATTCACTCCTAAAATTGGTAATGCATGGACAATTACTAAAAATGCAGATGCAGGACTGAAAGTTAACAATGCAATGATATTGAGTCGATCCATATCGTAAAAAACATTCCCAAAAATTAGAGTAGTAACTGATTTCCCCTTTAATTAGCCGTATCAAATCATAATATAGAATTCTGGTTCAAATACAGATTACGAATCTAACTCAAAAGAGAAGTTCGAATTTAATAGAAAGATAAATGAAATGCAATGGAACAGTTAAAGAAATGGCATTCAGACATACACAATTGACTCAGCAACAATGATATTCTTCACACCAAAATTTAGCCGACCCTTGTATTGATTTTGGGAAAAATACATATAGAGTTCTAGATTGGACCATTACAAAAAGGGGTAACCGAAACGGTTCAACTTCCCCAACCAGAAATGATAACCAAAGGTTTATCCGTTACAAAACTTTAACAAAAATAGCACAAGGGGAGAATATGTTTATGATTCAGTTTCCTTCCCCTTATCTAATTTGGCCCTATAGGCGATCACAGCAGTGATGACTTGGACGAGCTCTTCATGTCTGTTGACATGGACATTGGTGTAACGGACGAGCCATCTGGAATGTTCTTTGGCTAGAGTCTTGATTGCTTCCGTCCGGTCTTTCAGTTCCTCCATAGCCCTAAAGATGCATCCACTCAATTGCTGGAGTTCTGGCACCTTGTCTAAATGAGTCGAAGACTGCTCTGCTAACTTGTGCAGATAATTTGTGAATGACTTCTGCATGTTGGCCACTCCAACTATCGCTTTGCCTTCACCGCTGGTTTGTGATTCCACATGAAGTCCTAGGAGGAGTTTATAGTCTTTGCTTTGCTCCTCTTGCAACTTAACATCTGTTTGTTGTAGTCCAGTCTCGGCCTGATTGATCATCTCGATTTTGAACTCCAGACTTTGGAGCCATTCGATCAAGGGCTCATAACCCTTCTGTAGGATCTTAGCTTTCAGGGCCTCCTTAGTCTTCATCTTCACTGCCACATGCAACATGACTATGCATTCTTGGCATCTTACTCTTTCTGCAGTGAGAGTTTGTAAATTCTTCTCGATGTTGCTCTTCTCTGTTTCTAGCCTTAGAACAGCATTACCTAACTGCTCAATGATCGCTAGACCTTCTGACTAGAGCCTCTCAATCCACCTCTTACCAATTTGCCCATAATGTCGATCCTCTTGCAACTTAGCCAGAATGGCTTGGTTCTCGGCGGTGCTGGGATCGAAAGAAGTTTGGGTACTGGGAGCACTCGCGGCAGGAGTTAGGAGTTGCCTGATGAAGTCAGTTAGCTGGGCTATTTCCGCCTTAAGCTGAATTTTGGAAGTCTTGAGATCTTCCAGCTCTTCCTCTATTACTACATTAGTGGACTTCCACCAGTCCACCTTGGTATCGTGTCGAGCCAATCCCATATCAAATGACTGCAACTGAAAGTCAGAAGCCGTCAGATCTTCGAGTCTGCCTTCTTTAGTGGGCTTGGCTACTTCCATGGTGAAGTGTCTTGTCTCGGGATCACGACCCAGAGTAGACATTGTCTTTACACTCTTCTGCTTGCTTGTAGTAGCCTTGGGCTGAAAAGCCCGTGATAGAGTGTCTTGGCTGGGAATTGCTTCTCCCACTCTCTTCCTCTTGCGCTCTAGAGTGTTTGCTATCCATGACTCTGCGCTGGTGACCTTGTTGGCAGAGACCAACTCTTCGATGAACAACTTCCTTATGAGTGGGGGAGTAGTTTTAGGGCGGGAAGCGAACGGATTCACTGAAGTAGGTGAGGAGGAGATTAATTTTACACTTTGAGCAACCTCGTGTTGCTCTCCACCTCTCTTATCTGATTCTGTAGAGTTACTAGGGCTATCCTCTCCAACTTCAACTATAACAAGGGATACCCTCTTTGGAGTTTCTTGGGTCGAAGTCCCGGCCGAAGTATCTACAGCAATAACATTAATCGGCTGTTCGGACTCTGTAGCTTTAGAAAGCTCAGATGTTGACTTAATTTGGTCCGTCGGGACTGCTTCTTCTGTAACTCCGATATCTGGAAGAGGACCCTCTCCACAGGTCTTCTCTAAGAGAGAAGCTTTCTTAGGAGGCTCATCGCCTCCTCTCGATGGTTGAATTGATCCCTTTGCAACGGTAGAGATTGTTGCTGAGGAAGTGGTTGCGACGCCAGTAGTTGCTTTCGCCGGAGTTCGCTGAGCGGGAGGCTTCCTTTCTGACCTCTTCCTTTGGCCAGCAGTCCACTCAACCCATTGAACTGTTCTTTTGTAAATGCCCCCCATCAGAGCCTGCAAGTCACTTACTGCCTGGTCTAGCATAGGCTCTGAGCTGATAGGGGTGGACTTTATCTTCTCCAAGTATGTGTCATCATACAGATGATTGCCATCATCTTCTAGCCCTTCTACCGCAATGTTAACATTGAACTTTTTGATCTATTCAATGGTTAACTGGGCATAGAATCTTTCCCTGCTCTCCAAGTCATCTTTGCAATCGGCCCAATAGTCCTCAATATCAGGTACATGGTGAATGGCCCTGCTCATCTGTAAGACATCTCTAGCATAATTAACCAGATCATACTGCGGCCTCAGAACATCATATGTTTGCAGAGAGAACTTCTTCGAGAATGTTTTAAGAACATTCTTCGCCTTTGACCAGGACGCACAACTGTAAGCTCCGATGGTCATTGGGAACTCGTATACTTTCTTCTTTGCCTCTGAACAAATCAAGTTCACCTGGAGCGCTTGCCTCATTACTTTGATCAGGACGATCATGTCAATAGGGTATTTGGGCAGCTTCAAAGGAAAATCATCGAAACCTGCAAGACGAAGATACGAGAAATCTCCAAACTGAATGAAATAGCATCCGAATTGGCTTATGAAAGCCATGGCTTCAGGAGAAAATCTCCTTTCCGGACAACCTTGTAGCTCCTTGCACAGTCTCATTGTAAAGGCGTCATTAACTATGAGATAATCAGCATAACTATTTTGTAGTTGTAAAGAAGGGAAAAACTCATAGCTTTTTTCATCATCTGGGAATTCCTCTAACCTAGGAAGCCCAGGCCAAATTTGAATCGTGGCTAAAATATACAAGAGGAAAGAAGACATGTAGAATTCATTCTGAAACTTGGCCCTATTGAGGGCGTCTGAGAGATTCTCACTCACCATCAGGGCCTAGTCAATGAAATGGTGCTGAGAACAGATTATCTGAACCAGGAAGAAATGATGTTCAACAAAATTAAGAGCTTCACTCTCACCTCTAATCCTGTGAAGCAATACCAGTATGTCCAAGATCTCTGGCTTTAGATTTGCGCCGAATAATGTTTTGGGCAACTTGCCCTTGGCGCTCTTGGGTTCTTTAAACCATGACTTCATAATCTCTCTTTTCCACACCGGTCTCTTCGCTGAATATTCGGAAACCGCCCGGCTATACGTCATCTCATAGTATTCCGCGTGCTCTGGAATGCGGAGGGAATTCTGGACAGATTCTCTATCAATGGAGAGGAGCACCGTGTTGTCTGGAAGGAGAATTTGCTTGGTGTCTGGGTTGTATCGGGCTATACATTCCCGGACCAACTCAGGAGCTTGAACGGCTACAGGAAAACCGGCGGCTTCGACTAACCCACTCTCCTTAAGCTTCTCTGTGATAGGGTGTATTTGCTCAGCTCTCAATCTGTTTTGAAAGTTCTGCATGTCGAAGAACTTTAGCGAGGTGTCTGAGATTTTGTGCCACTCGGAGATAATGCCGTTCATTCCGTCGAATCCCACAAATCTAGAAGCCATGTGAGTATGATTTAACCCAGAGATTCGAATTTCTCTTTGGAAGACAGAGGCAAAGAACAACTGGTCTTAGCTACTTCGAATTCAAACAATTTGGTGAACAATGGTGGTTCCAGTTCGAAATCTTCAACTGATTTTATACTTTTTGAATTCTTACCGTTTAACGGCCGACTTCCCGCGCCACACGAATGAAAAGACCTTTACATTAATGAACAAGTTCGTTACAAAGTAAAACGGCCTTATTTGAATTAATTACTTTGCTTTACATGCTGTTAGAAAACATTTTTTTACTTTAGTAACCGTAACGGTAACTTTCTTGAAGCGGTAGAAAATTACTTTTCCGCTTCTCCTTTGGGCGGAAAAATCCTTTTGGAGTACTCTCTGTCTGAAAATCCGCCAAAGGAGAATTCTGGCCTATAGGGGTGCCAAAACGATACATATTGATTCCATAGGCTTTCTTATATGTCGGATCTCTTATGGGATGGATTATATTTCAAAACTCCTTCACCTTGATAGTTTGGCGGAAAACGCATCTCGTGAGTCAGAACCCGCCGGTAGGAGCAGAGGAGAAGCCACTTTCCGCTTTTCCGCCTATGGCGAATTCCATGAAATCTTCTTCGTTTGATCATTTCTTTTGTTTCCCATAGGTTCGATACGACTGCTCGAAGCTTTCTTGTTCCTAACTTCCTCATTTTCCATCTTTATTTACCTCTGATGTTCTTAAGTCTGTCAATTGCGGAAAGCGCACCCCATATGTGATTTTCTGCCATGGAGAAGCCAAAACTTGATTTCCCGCCAATGCTGCAACTTGAAGATATGAGGCAAAGTATTTCATCTGTATATGATTTTGAAGTTAGAATCTTTTTAAAACACGACCTTTACAGGATTAGGGACTTAACCTACCCGATAAAATATGATTTTCAGACCCAGAATCCCCCCGGCTTAGGAAGGAGAAGTCAAGTTAGGGAAATCCGATAAAGGCCTTCTATCCTAGGGGGATTTCTAGACTTAGACTCCGGACTTGCATGAAACTTCCATGACTACTACTACACATAAAACATCCATTTTTGTCTTGAGGTATAAAGACCAAAAGTGGGGCAACACTATACTGTAGATGCGAATATAAATTGAGATTAAAAAGAACACAGAGACAGATAATACAAAGCTCACCCTCCCAGCATTCACATAACATAATCAGGAAAACAACGACACTTGACTGATTGTGTGAATATTACTGACCCAAAGTTCATGAAATAAACACACCCATGATTTGATATAACAGAATGAATTACCCAAGAAAGATTGTAACTGACATAAGAAAACCACAATCAAATAGAGACATAAATGAACGCAAAGTTTCCAAAGAACATTATTTCTTGAGCAAAAATAAAGAGCTCAAAGTCCCTTTAGTTCTGTACACAAGACCAATTCTTCCCTCTAGAAAAATACTGAAGTTTCCCCTTTACAAAGTTAAAATCAGAAAAGACTCCCCTCTCTCCTGAGCATAAGCCTTAGAAAAACTGGAATCCCCTTCTCTCTATCTTTTCATAGCAAATTTAAAGAATGCTCTTGTTGAGCCGTTTCAGTTACTCATAACTGATTCTTGAAAATGTTTCTTAATCTTCCCCCCACAAGTTCACAAGTTATTCTGACTTCCACAACTAAAACATTTCTTCTAATGTTGGTAGATTTGTGAAGTCCAAAGGATTGACCCTATCTCAATTTTGTGGAATCTGGAAAGGCCAAACCACTCGACCTGAATTGAGTTTATTCTTTCGTTTAACTGATGTTCTTTGTCAAAGGAAACTTCATTTACTTCTTTTATCTTGTGGGCCAGGATAGCCATAAGTCACATGTGGCTCAGCCTTGTGCAACATATTGATGGTTGCCTTGTTAACTTTAAGGAAAATCCCATTGAAGATTTAAATGCAGCAGCTATAATTTCTTCCTTGTCGGTAAATTTGTGTAGCTTTAGTAGTCGGAGGAAAACTTGGTCAGGTATTTGAGTCGGAGTCTAGAGTAGTTTCATAACAATGTTGGCCCCTTTTTGTGTTTCTTGAACGGCTACAAAAACCCAATCACAAGAGCTTTTAAAGCCCTTTTTTTTTCTTGGCCGACTTCCTCTTAGGAATGAATGGCTTACATAGCTTCGTACAAAGAGACGCCATGGTTGGATACTAGTAGCTTGTTACCAATAAGATTATTGACAAGCTTTGCCCTCACTCATTCTCTGCAACCTAAGGCTTTGAAGACACTCCTTCACTATCTTTGTCAACCCTGTAATAGTTGGAAATCATTCAAATTGAATAGCATCCAAGATATCCTCTACAAGCCGTTTGATGTCGGGCATTTGGCGCCTTTCTGAGCTATGGAAAAATATGGGCACCTTGCGGAAGCCCGATGAAGCTAATTTGGATGCTTTGTTTGTGATGCTAAGTGTGATCCACGGATGGATGTCAGCAATGGTGGTAGATCTCGGTTCTAAGGATATCAATTGCATTTGCTTGAAAGTTTCTAGAACTTATCAATTGCTATCGGGTATCGTGATGGTTCAAGGACTACAATTGTCGTCAACCAAGACTTGATTGAGCAAATGTCTTTGTGGCATCATGTTTTATGTTGAATATGCAATCAAAACTCTAGACCAATGATAACTCACTGAGTAGATTCAAAAGATTTTCAACACTCGACGTGCTTGTGCAATGAATGAAATCAAACACGCTTCTCATGCCATGTAGATAATACCCTGATAAGAGCACGAATCCAGCTCAATAGCGTCCGATGTTTCAAAGCTGAATCTGTTTGGCTCGATCCCTTCATATCCCAAGCATTACATCAAAAAGAGAGGCCAATGCAAGCATTAAAGATGAAATAACACACTGGTGCGATTCTTCTAATGCTTTTGTCAGAGGTATTTGGCGACCTGTCAATTCCACCATGGTACCTGTAATTGTTTCAATCACATTCCCTTATGTGCTGAGCAATTTGGGTAATTCTTGCACACCATCGGATATCTTTGTGGTTAATAAACCAACCCACCGACCCGACACTAAACTTCCACAATCTTTTCAATCAATCTAATTTAATATCTATCGGGTGTGGAGATACTTTGCTAAAGGCTTCCTTTGTTGTCAGGGAGTCGGGTGAAATCCCGTTTTCCCATACCTTTGGATGTTTGGTTTGCAAGTACGTAAAAGTGCCCGACTTATCGACTTATATGCCGGACTCCAAAATTTATCAATTGCCTTGATCTTTTATTTACTGGTCGGGCCTTTCTCAATTCATTTAAGTGACTGGCTTTAAAAAGAGATGCTGGAATCTTTTTACAAAGTGGTCACCATTTCAAAACTTCAATACTCCCTGTGAGTATTTTATCATCATGCTTGTGGTTTCATTGCAATCGGGACTGCAAGGGAAGTTCTAAAGCCTTTGTTTAATTCACCATCAATCACCATAAGTGTATGGATTTACAGTCTTATAATGCTAATACATTCTGACCAAAATCCGGCTTCACGTTTTTATATCTCATTGATTATTGCATTAGAATGGTTTCCCTTGAAGACACTTGGTCTGTTGACATACTTTTCACAACTTTTCTTTATCCCTGGAAACAATCACTTCATCTAGCTACATACATGAAGTTTGAGATATTAAAAAGAAACCTTCATGGTAGGATCATGACCAAATCCTTTTCACGAACAGTCAGGAAGGGTGAAGATAGATGGAAGAGCTTTAAAGTTAAAAAGTGGGCAGATACAAAAACTGGGGTAACACCCCTCAATGTGGTCCTACTTTGTTTAGGCAATGCAACTTGACTCATTGATGACATAGATCAACTTCTCTTTGGGTAGCTCCCAACCATGCGGATAGATGCATATTATGAGCTTCCTTGTTATTACGAGAGTTACATCAGCCTTGGATGTTAGCAACTGATTCTAGAGGGAGTGTCTTGCTTACTCATAAAATCCCCTAGCTTGGTTGTTGTAGCCTTTAACACTTCCTAATAAACACTATCAAATCTTGTATTGGTCCTTTCACATCGATTGAGAAAGACAATAATGACTACTCTATAAGAGAAGGCAAATAAATTTGATGGGATGTGTCCCCTATCTCTCCAGTACTTTGTTGCTTATGCTCTCTCAGGATCTTGTTTCCCTACTTGGCTATTATTGGTTTCTTGATCATGTGTTAGTGGTCCACAGCTGTATTTTAGTTTTAGTTTTGCTCCTTCCCTTTTTTGGAGCTTGACTACTCTACAAGTGAAGGCAAAGAAATTTGATGAGATGTGTCCCCTATCTCTCTAGTACTTTTTCGCTTATGCTCTTTTAGGATCTTGTTTCCCTACTTGGCTATTATTGGTTTCTTGATCATGTGTTAGTGGTCCGCTGCTGTATTTTAGTTTTGGTTTTGCTCCTTCCCTTTTTTGGAGCTTCTCTAGGATTTTCTCTTTCTTGATGTAGTCTAGAGTTTTATCGACCTACTTTTGGTCACCTATTGATACTAAAATGATTTCTTAACGTACTGACTTTTGGCGGGTACATGAACTTAAAGTACATGTATGCCGAACTTGTATAGAAAATATTGCATAATTCTGTGATTTGAGGTGTTGCAGATTGGACAATTATGTGGTTTCCAGAAAAAAAATCATTCTTTTAATGCAAACTTTCTATTGCCTTTGTCACACTTTTCTAGCCTTGCTACTGCATGGAAACTTTAGCAACTAGTTTCTTGCATTCTATGTTAACCATAATTTACAAAGTTGAATTTTCCTAGTTCCTTGCACAGATGGGAACTTACTGATACTAATACTCTCAACACTTATGTGCCAGGGTCCAAATTATTTTGAGATTGATTTGGATGTACATCGATTTAGTTATATTGCAAGAAAGGGGATTGAAGCATTTCAGAATCAATTGAAGTTTTGCATCTTGGATATTGGTCTGATAATTCAGGTATTTGACCAGAGAAAATTGAGAGATTTCTTTTACTTTATTTCTTTGAGAATTATTCATATTTTTTACATTTTGGAGGTACACTGCTTTTCCCTTTCTGCATACTGTGGGAAAAGAGCAAAGGTGCTATGCACATGATTATGCTATTCTAAGCACGGGGAACAATAACCCTGTGACTATTAGGGTTTTTAATTTTACTTCTGTTTTAACCATTTAGGTTTCCCAAGAGGCCATTTGGCAGCTGAGATTTTGTATGAATGTGCCTATTATTAACTTTACATATTTTATTAGTTCAAATTGTCCTGCTAATCCTCAATATTGTGAAACAGGGGAACAAACCTGAAGAATTGCCAGAACAAGTTCTGTGTTGCTTGAGATTGAACATGATTGATCCATTGAATTATAAGCAATTGCTTACCACTTTACATCAAGGTAACTCTGAGGGAAGGGTTGATGACTGAAGGGATTGATACAACTTTTTTGAATTATCTGCAGACCTCTCTATTGAGAGCTTGAGTCTTGTCACTTTGGAGAGGGCCAGAGGGTCTGTAAAAATATGCCAAGTTGCAATTAAATATTTAAATGTAAAATACCTTATATGTCATCTTTCATATCAATAATTATAATTTAGCCTGCGACATGATCATGGCCGCCGCAGATTCCAAACCTTTCCACACTTCCTTCTTTTATGATGATTGAAATGTTCATGGGTTTAAAATTCACAACATTTATAGTTTATATTCAATGCAAAAAGTTTCTATTAACATATCCCTTTATAATCTTTGCATTATGCGTTCCCTTCGTCCAAATTATGGCCATCCCTGTTGTTGTGGTTTGGTACAAACTTTACTAATTCAAGCAATCTAATATTTAGTGCTATATCATGTTATTATTGCCCAAAAAAAATTTAAATTGTTTTTAAAAGATGTAGAAGTCTGTCCGTTCTACAAGAAAGAGGCCCAGATTTACACTGGAAGATGAGGAATAGTTTCACTTTCAATTGGATGCTGTAAAGCAAGGCTGTAACTTGTAATCAGAAATGTTACAACATGATGCTTTCCAAGAGGTCACCTATCCCAGTACTACCTTTGCTTAGCTGTGTTCAACTGTAGGGTGCTGATGGAATTGAGTGCACCATAGTCATGCATTGTTTTAGAAACCTTTTCAGGCATAAATACATACTGAACATGGATTTGGAACCAAGAGGTTGAAAATTCCTAATTGTCCAATCTTTTGACATGCCAGGAATGTGCCTACATGCATAACAGTTATGCAAGAATTTTAACTGTCCTAAATAGCCAATTTTATGGCTCAACTGTAGGGCACTGATGCAATCGAGTGCACCGTAGTCGTGCATAATTTTAGAAACCTTTTCAGGCATAAATACATACCAAACATAGATTTGGAACCAATAGGTTTGAAAGCTTCTAATGGTCTAATCTTTTGACATACCGGGAATGTGCATACATGCATAACAATTATGCGGGAATTTTAACTGGTCGTAATTATTTTTAACCATAAAAGAATCGCTTGTCTGGAAATTCTTGGATTCCTTATGTTCCAGATGTTTGTATGTGCTATGCACTTATAAACGCATATAAAAGTAAAGATTTGATTGTGTAATTATTACAGACATGTTTATGATCATTATCTACTCAATAAAAGAACAAACCTTAAACTTTACGAACTGTCATTTTTATGTTTTTAGCAGTTTAAAGGCATATATTTTTAAAGATGGAATTTCAACATGTAATAGATGGAAGTTGGCATCAATTGTTCTAGGATGACTTACTGACATAACTCCAAATGAGTCATATCCCCACCTCAAAAAAATGAGCTGATTTTGACATGCTTACCAGTAATTTGAACTTTTTTTTGTTGAGGTGTCATTGCTTTGAGCAAAGCATGTCCTGCGATTTGAGTTCTTAATCTTTTGGCGTATAGCTCCAAATGAGTCATATCCCCACCTCAAAAAATTGAGCTGATTTTGACATGCTTACCAGTAGTTTAGTTTTTTTTTGTTCAAGTGTAATGGCTTTGAGCAAAGCATGTCCTACTTTTTGAGTTCTTAATCTTTTGGTTCATAGTATGGCCAAGGCCACCATTATCATTTTAGTGAGGGCTAAGCCATTGTACTTGAAATGTACCATTCTTGAATCGAACAGATGAAGTCAGTGAAAGAATTGTGATTCAGTGTTGAACAATTGCTTAGTAGTTGTGCCATGTTATGGTGCACCACTTAAAATGCAAAGAATTGGTATGCAGACATGCCAGACACCTTCACGTGATGCCCTTAATTCTAATGTCTCTAATAACGTGATTAATGTGCTTTTATGCAAACAAAGTGTCATCGAAGATGATATGAAACAGTAATGTGATTAAATGTTTCGTTTGTCTAGATGGTCAAAAGGAAATGCTTGTATGCTAATATGCCCGACTTGTATGGGGAAGGAGGCTATAAGTCAATTTAGAAATGGTACCGCCCATTCAGGATTTAGATTGAGCGTCATGCCACCCATCCAGATAGGATTCACGTTATGGCATGAAGTGGAAACTGAAGCATTTACAAGTGTTTTGACACCCTACACTTGGGAGATGAAAACTTTTGGATACACTGTTTGTTTCGCAGAATTGAACGGGAATTGGCATTTCCGAATTCCCAAAATGTTCAATTCTCTGTTTGGTTCCAAAATTAAAAATTGGAATAGGGTTATGTGAATTCTAATTTTGGGTCATTTTGATTGTTTCGCGGAATTGAACGGGAATTGGCATTTCCAAATTCCCAAAATGTTCAATTCCCTGTTTGGTTCTAAAATTAAAAATTGGAATAGGGTTATGCGAATTCTAATTTTGGGTCATTTTGAGCATTCCACAATTCCTTCTCAGACCTGGAATTGGAATTGAAAGTATTATTTTGGGAAGGAAAATTCATTCCCATTTTTGTTTCAATAATGTATATTATATTGCTATAAGGATGTATATATATACATGTGTATATATATGTGTATATATACACACAAGTGTATATACACACATGTATATATATATACACGTGTATGTATATATACATGTGTGTATATGTGTGTCTATATATATATACACACACACGTGTGTGTGTATGTATATATGTGTATCTATATACACATGTATGTATACATGTGTGTATATGTGTATACATGTGTATATACATACATGTATGTGTATATATGTGTATGTGTATATATATACACACATCTGTATGTGTATATACACATGTTTGTATATACACATGTATATACACACGTGTATGTGTGTGTATATATACACATGTATATATACATGTGTGTATATATACATGTAAGTGTATATACACACGTGTGTATATATACATGTGTGTGCATATATACACACATGTGTGTATATATGTGTAATATATACACACGTGTGTATATGTGTATGTGTGTATATATACACACGTGTATGCATATATATATATATGTATATATATACACGTGTGCATATATATGTGTATACACACGTGTGTGTGTATACACACGTGTGTGTGTATATACACGTGTGTGTATATGTGCAAAAACAAAATTCCAATTCCAATTCTAGTTGTGCGGAACCAAATGCAAAATTGGCATCTTCTCAGTCATCTTTCAGATGAACTAAACAGGACAAACCCATATTCTAAAATTCGTTTTGGGCCCGTTTGGACGCAGGCATACGGAATGCCGGATATAGCCAATTCTAGAATATGCTACAGTTCTAGAATATCATATCCTCAAAATGATATCCGGAATATGTGTTCGACCCGTTTGGACGCACCTGGAAGATGACCGAGAAGATGTATTTTCCGCGTTTGGGTGCCGCATTTTGGAATTGGAATATGC
>MU223194.1:2208094-2229804 GCA_018584345.1 Thuja plicata
GTGTGAGCAAGACTTGTAAAACGCCGAAGAGCAAGAGCCGCACAGTAGGGTTTCGAAGGCACGCGGATGTCAAACTGCTCATTAACGCCCACGCGGACCCGACGAAAACGAAAACGCGGATGTCAAACGGAATTAATGCCCACGCGGACCCGACGACCCAGTTAAATTGGAATTCGAAAATGGGCATGCGAAGATGGTATTCCAATTCCACCTTTTCAAGTGGAAGATGGAATGCCCGTTTTTTTGGTCAAATTGGAATATCGAAATTCCAATTCCATCTTTCAGAGTCGACCACAAACAGTGGATACCGTATTCTGAATACGGAATGCAAGAATTGCGGCCGATATGCCTGCGTCCAAACGGGCCCTTTGAGAATAGCACAATTCTAGAATGAATTCAATTCCAGAATTGACAATTCCAGCATGCACAAATTCCACCAAACAAATGGACCGTTCAATTTATTTTGAAACATCGAGAACATCGTATACACGGTTGAGATATTACTAGGACAATATGGAGACACATTGCCTACCCTACTACTATACTATAAATTAACACCTTGTAATTCGATAATTTATAGAAAGTGGCAATTAACTTCATGGTGAGAAGGCCAAGATATTTCATCATTTGCACTCATGGCTGGAAAAGGGGAATACTATGAGAGTGAGGATACGAGTCAAGTATAGAATGCCCTGGATTGATAATATAGTTGATGTTTATAATGTTGCTTAGACATTAAATATTTGAAGCTTGCACCATTCCATATAGCTATATTGGTGTATTCAACTTTGTTGTAATGAACTTTTTCTACTTCCCCACTTCACCGTTTGCATATCATCAAAGACACATTAGTGTTCCACTTGTAAGGTCTACATTAAATCTGCTTTTACCATCCCAATAATAGGTTCTGTTCTTTTTTTTTAGGTGGCGTACTTTTGTGTTCATATAATATTTGCTATGGTATTATTTTCTACGAATATTATTCCAGTGATCTTACGGCACACAAATTTAGGAAAAACAGTAATTAATACTTTTGGAGTCTGAACTAAATAGAGTTTGCAAATACCATATGCACCTCAATTGACATTATCCATTATGATTTGACAATGATATCATGCATTAACATGGTGGGGTTCAATTGAAAATCTTCAACATGATTTTTCATTTTGGAAATTATACAAATTCTTGTCACTAGTAGAACATACTATTCGAACGTGAAGAATCGAGGAAATAAGAATAACTCATTATTCAAAATATAACATTGCATTGCTTGCATCATTTGGTTGAATGCAAGAAATTATTCAAATGCTCTGCTTCATTTCATTTGATAGAATGGGTAATGGGATTGTGGCTTTGTGTTATACATTGAACCATGCAAAGGGTGAAAATCTTATACCTTAAACTTTTCTCCTTTGTTTTCAATCCACTTTGCCATGTTTGTCTAAATGCAATGACTGATGTACAACTACTGACATATTTCCATGTAAAAGTTGGCAAATAACAAAAGCCTTCATATGAGGGTTTGGACTTGATCTACAAATTGGTCACTTGTTAGTCAAGGTCAATTTTGAAGGCGCAAAAAAGAATTTGGTTTGAATTGGCATTGTGAAGTTGACCCTCAAAGTTTGAATATAAATTTAAATATGGATCTAAGTCAATCCCTTTTTTAATAGCCATTATTTGCCAACTTTAGCGCATGAGTATTCAAATTGTGCCTTATGGTTTTGTATCAAAGGATAAAACCTAAAGTAGTTGGATGATAGAGGGACCATCAAGAGAGAGATTCATTACACATTGAATCATCATTAGAGAAACATTAAATTAGCATAACATAAACATTTACAACAATTAAGACATTTGTTTGCTTCACATCTTTCAATTTTTTATCAACACCATCGATTCACATCTAGTAGCTTGACTAAGGAGATCTTTGCACAATTGACTCCCAAAGGTGTCCATCAACATTGTCAAATTATGTTGTTGGTTCAAGTACCAAGACACAAACACATTTGATGTTTTGAGACAATTGAGCTTAATTCATGCAACAAGATCATTTATGCATTCAAATGTTATTTTTGTAAATAAAAAATATTTGTAGCTACAAATTTGATTTCACAAGTTGTGAGAATGACCTAATTCACATTATATTATTTTGCATCTTATGCATTTGAGTTCAATTGATTCTTAGCTATGGTTAAGAAGTTATAATCACGACAACACACAACTACTTTATCAGCCTTTGAAATTAGCTTAGTAGTTTAACTCTTCTTAATTTTAGGTTTCTAAGTTCTATCATGTAATTTGTACAACTTTCAATCAAGCTAATTAGATTGTATTATTTATTACATTCATAAAGTTACCCTTGGCCTAAGTGCAAGTACCATAAAAACAATAGTTGGCCCATTTTCTCTAGAGGCCTAGATAGATTCTACCAATGGCTTGTGGGCCTTATTGCCAAAAACATGCAAGTAATGGATGTCTAATGTCTGCTAGAGGGTTATATGGTTTTTGCTAGTGGCATGTGGGCCTTAAGACCATCAATATGTAGGTAACATATCATGTATCATTATTAGTTGTTTGGTGGACTATAGGGAAAAGAGGATTCTAATGATGAATATGTGAGTAAGAGGTCAATCCACACATCATGATCCACTTTTGGCATATCTTGATGTGGGAAATAGTAAGAGGTAGTTGGCATCTCGAGTGTCTAATCATTAGGAAGTTGAACTTGTGCTTGGTAGGTTGGTATGAATGTCTATTCTCTCATCATCATTCATATAAACCACTTGGATGGGGTGGATAGGGATTGTATCCACTTTGGTTAGGATCGCATTGCACCCTAGTGTGAACCATGACAAGATAAGGATAATGATTCAACATGACCTTTACAAAACACACAATGTGTGCTTTGATGTAGTATCAACTGTTAACCTTCATTAGTCATAATGTCATCATCTTATAGGTATTATTGTGGATGATCCTCAGTTATATACGAATTTGTGAAACACCATATAATTGATAATACATTTCATTGGCATTTTCTAGTTGTCTAGTTTACCCATTTGTTAGAATGGTGGTATGGAATGATGTTTAAAAAGTGTACACAATATTCTAGGTGATGAAGGGTACTCTCCTTACTCACCCAAACACATACAATACAATACATAAATAAATAGAAAATTGCAAGAACAAAAACATGTGCTTTTTATTATCTTAATTGAAATGACATTACAACATTTTGGAAATAACTTGCTATAGCCGCATGAGCCTTCTTATTACAATAATATGTAAGATAGAGGCACAATCTACTCTTTTAGAACCATGTCTCGTAACCCTCATTCATCCTTGTATATGTAACACCAATAACTGCCTTAGATTATTCTAGAAAGTGCAACTTTTCTCTTTTGGCGCCCAGTGGTTCATCGGTTCAATTTCTCGCCTAGGTGGAACTTTTTTTCACCTTTTAGAAGCCATAACTTTTGACTCAAGTGTCTGATTTGCTATTATAACATATTGTTGGAAAACTCACGAAGAGATCTACAATGACAAATACATCAAAGATCTATTTGTTAGGATTGCAAACCTTTTTGGGGCCTTTAAGGTCATTAAATTTGAGTTTTAAGCTTCATTGGAGAAATTATTTGGGATGAAAACTTTGATCTTTCAAATCGTACAGGATATTGAGATGATTCTTTCACCAATCATCTTTGTTTTCAATTTTTCTCATTGGGACCATTTTTCACGTCCACGCGACCTCAAATAAGCATGTCCTAAAAATAGTGCGTGACTATTTTTGGCTATTTTAGCTTCTATAAGTTTTATATAGTACATCTATCGTAATTGTCTCAAAGAAAACTAAAGAAAAACCACAAAACAAAAGGAAAATTCAATATTTCTTTTTGGGTGATGCAAGATTGCTCCTACACCTTGGATGCTCATGCATCAGACACCAGGGTAATTTGAGAAGTGACCCTATAACATCTCAGGTGTTTAGAGGAAAACCAAGGTTGTCAACCTTTGCTTTTAATAGCCATGATGAATCTTTTATAGGTCATCCTTTCCATTTAACCAGGTACTCTTCATATTGCTTGTTCCTTGTGCTTCTACCCACATGACTATCCAAGATATCCTCTATGTCCTCCTCACTTGAAGCAGGTGCTAAAATATTCCACTATGCTTCTGTTATTTCATCTTCAATACTTCATGATACTCTATCAAATCTGAAATATCAAACATAGGTGAAATATTAAGTCCACTTGGCAACTACACTTCATTAGCATTTCCTAAATCATGTTTCTTTAGGATTTTGCATGAAAATTTTCTTCATCTTCAACTTATTATATGTTCCCATTAGAAATTTCTCTTTCCTCAAATGAACCATGACTTCCTCTGCAATCTGAAATTCCTTATGTCTCATTTTTTTGACTTGCCTTAGCCTTGTATTAAATATTCGTCTTATTAATATGATTTCTCACATCTTCATGCAAATTCTCCACGTGTTATGCAAAGTCTTCAACTTCTACAATACTCTTTTCTCCTTTGTCCAACTTTCTTACCTCTGAAGCATTTTTAGTACTTCCATATACAATCTAGAATGGTGATTTACCAATGCTCTTATTGACAAAATTATTATAAGAAAATTATGCCTGTGGTAAATTCAGATCCCACCCTTGGGTTTATCTCCTACTAAACATCTCAACAGGTTCCCCAAAATCCTATTCACCACTTCTTTCTATCCATCAGTACGTGAATGGTGCGCTAAACTGAACTTCAAATTTGTCTTCAACTTTTTCCACAATATCCTCCAAAAGTACCCAAAAAATTTAGTGTCTTGATCTGAAACTATGATCTTTGGTAGAAAATGTAGTCTCACCACTTCTTTGAAAAACAACTCTACCACATGAACAACATCATTAGTCTTCTTACAAGGAATAAAATATGTCGTCTTTGAGAACTTGTCTACCACTACAAAAATGTTGTCTTTGAGTCTTTGGTAAAACAAGAAGAAAGTCCATGCTAATATCCTTTCATGGCCTCTCGGTATAGGTAATGACTAATATAACCATGTATTCTACTTGGTTCCTTTTGCCATCTAAAATATTCTACAACTGTGCACAAACTTCTTAACATCTTGCTGCAATTGTGGTCAATAATAATGCTCACTAACCAGAGCAATGACCTTATCTCAACCAAAGTTTCCAACCAATCCCCCGCTATGCTTCTCTTTGATTAGGTTCTCCCTCACGGAACTCTTTGGAATGCACAACTGACTTCCTTTGAATAACATCCCATCTTGGATTATAAAATCCAACCACATGGTCTTGTCTAAAGTAAAAGGCTCTATGCATGCTCTCCAAGCCTCACCAAAATTAGGATCCTCTAGATTCAAAATCTTGAGTTCATGGAACCCAAAAAATTTGATATACATCTCTGTCAACAAATTCCGCCTCCTACTAAGAGCATCTGCAAATCTGTTAGACTTTCTAGTCCTATGCTTCAAAACAAAAGTGTAATTCTGCAAAAAATCAACCTAGTTTAAATGCCTTTGATTAAACTTTTCTTGACTATTCGTATATTATAAAGCTTGTGACAATGATGGAATTGGAACAACCTAACTTGCATATCCACTAAGCCAAACCATAAGCCCTAGGTACACAAAGTAAAATTAACATCATCCAATAGAGCTCTTATCCAAGAATGCATAAAACCTGAAATAAAAGAAAAACAATTATACCATGCACTCACAAGACGTTTGACTCCATTGTCCTCCCATCTTCAAGATCCTGTGTTGAGAATGTGGGTGCTCTCAGTTTTATTAGCACAAACATAAGAGGTTGTGAGAGAATGGATATGGTTGATTGATGCAAAGCTATAAAAATGGTGATATGAAGGCTATGATATGATAAGATGAAAATGATGGAAGCTTTGGGCTCTCAAAGATCTCAATAGAGCATAAGTTCTCCAAAAGCTCAAGTTAGATCACAAATTGCATAGGGTAGCAAAAGGTAGCAAATGTAAGGAGAAAATCATGTCTTATATTAGAAGTCACATGAAATTCAAGGGCTAGGATCAAGAGGTGCTAGGTGAGTGGCTAGGATTGAAGAGAAGGTGGGAATATATGGAGACCTAAGGAGATTAAGAGGAAATAATAAATGAGTGGTTGAGATCAAGTGGTAGGCAAGCAATATTGACTTTCCAAGATATTTGGTCATGTGAAGAAGAAAATGCCATTTGTCACATGCTCAAATTTGTGGAGTGATCCATGTGATTGATAGTGATTGGTGGAAATGAAAAGAAGAGGATTATTGAATTTATAAATTAAATAAAGGTATTTATTCCATAAATAGGAGAAAAGGGAGACGGTGAATGGGTAATTAAATAAATAGAAATTTATTTAATTTTGGGATAGAAAAGACTAATGAATTAGATAAGTAAATATGAATATTTAATTAAATAATAGAGGAAGAGGCTAATGAATTAATTAGATAAATAATAATATGTATTTAATTAATAGATGAATTTCCTAATTTCATGAGGACATTTTTAAGTGTCTAAAATTTGCCCCTCTTTGAGACAATGCAACTTGTTGCATTGTTTCAAAGAAATTTCTTTGATTGCTGATACATGCCTCATTTTGACCTGGTAAAGATGATATGATATGCCCCCTCAAGAGATTAGACGAGATATTCAAAGAACAATCTCTCGATAGATCACGAGGAAAAGATTTGATGATGATATTGCATGATTGATTAAGGTGCATGAAATGATAAGAAGATGCACATTTGATGGAAATGCATAGTTGACAAGCATAACTGACCAATTGATTGAAATGATCAGGATCATTAGTGTGCAATATGAAAAGGGAAGCATCCACATAGATGCAATATTACACCTCCGTTTTGAAATGTAGAAATATCGCACATTAGGAAGATGAACACCCCCATTGGCTAAAATAGGGTTTCAAGATCTAATTGGTATATTGCGGTTCTTCCTTAAAGTATGAAATTGATTTGAAAAGTAGGATAATATTGTCAAGATTATATGATTGGAAATGAAAATGCAATAAAGATAACCGCGCCTTGAAGAAATGAAGGAGATGTCATAATTATGTTGTTGTTTTTCAGATTGTCGGAGTCCCAGAAACAACTGTACTTCCAGATCTAGGTCCTGAAACTCGTCTGTTGTTTGTCTTGAAACTTTTATCCTATTTTTGAAGGTACATAATGGATGGAATGTTTTGTACCTAGATGTAGAACATTTGGAACATTCTATACTGGATGTTTTTGCCTGAGATTTGATAGATACTTGTTTCGGGATCTGCAAAGCTCAGATTTGTAATTACAACTTTCTGGTATGTGCCTGCACACAGAAAAATGGGGAAAAGGTTGGCTAAAGGGGTTTTCCTTGGTCAAACCCCTATTTAGGAATCAACCTTGAAATCTGAAATGAAAGCATGCAATGTAAATCATAAAGTAAACACAAAGGCTTAGTGTCGTATTAATGTGCTTACCCTCATGGATGGATGTTTGTATCACTCAAATCCATGAAGTAAGCTTGATGTTTGTTTCTTGAATGCAGATGTTGACCTGGTAGGAGAGATGTAGGATCAAGGATTCCTTCACATGTGCATGGATCTATAAATGCAAATCCTAGATCTTGAATTTATTGAAATGCTCGATCACATTTGCAAGGAGAGAGAGAGAAGGATGATGGAGAAAGAGAGATCTTCTTTCTTGTTTGAGAGCTCTGCAAAGAAACCACCATGGGATAGAAAAGATAACTCCAACTTGAAGAAGATTGCCTTGATGTGTTTGAAAAAGAATAAGAATGGCTTGGCTTGACATCTTGAAACCACCTAGCTTTCTTGAATGCTCTTGGATCACAATAATTGCTTCAAGTATATTATTGCTTGCATGTGGTTGTTGGATAGCTTGTACATGACAGCAGATGTCCAAATGAAGAGAGATATAAGGTTTATATACTTTTCCCCTCATTTTGGGATCTAAAACTAAGCCAAGTTGACCTCTGGAGAAAAAACAAATTCAAAATCTCAATATCGGTCTCCAAGCCCAATCTGGGACAAAATACCTGGGTACAAAATGCATAGAAAATTGTGCACCAAGGTGCAGAACGCTTGGAACATTGTGCACCCTGGGATTTTGTCCCAAAATTTTCCAGTGACATCGGGATAATGAATAGAGGCCCCAATTTGAATTACATGTTGTCAGGATCAAGTAAAATGGGCAAAGGACCTCAAAATAACCAAAGAGGGACTATAGGCCGTAATTAGATCCCCCTATAATGGGTGCTAACTTTTTAGGATGGTACATTTAGCCCCACTTTAGCGGGAGTATGAGACACACTCATGTTCATGGTAAAGTAGATCAATGCAAATGAATGGTCTTATCAAGGTCAAGGAGACAAAGAAACATCAAGCCCCCAAGGGACTTAAATCTTCATCAAATCCAAAATAATAGAGGCATTGCTCATGAAAGAAATGACAGAGAGAGGGCAAGACCACCAACCCAGTAAGGAGTTGCCTTATCATGGATCATGCAAAGAAAAAGTGCTGCAAAAGATGACATTGAAAGTCTAGCAAGCTCTTGGAATAACTGATACACAACTTTATTGAGTGTTGAATCGTACAAGGTTGATGACAGGAAGATCATTTATTGTGTTGTCATTGATGTCAACTTGGTGTTGTGTTTGTTGACAGTGTTCCTAATGTGTTGCCAAGTATGAGTACAGATGAATTATGTGCTGTGGTAAGAATTGGAGTGTGTGATCATTTTTGGAGACTCATGGAT
Organism: Thuja plicata; assembly: GCA_018584345.1. Lineage (NCBI taxonomy): Eukaryota > Viridiplantae > Streptophyta > Pinopsida > Cupressales > Cupressaceae > Thuja > Thuja plicata. The sequence continues at coordinate 2,216,902 of MU223194.1, forward strand.
GTCCCTAGATGCATTATATATGATCGCGTAAGCTAGAAACAACAATAGAGAAAGTTATAATTGATTGAAGGGAAACTGTGCAGACAGAAGAAAAGATAGTGACTCATAGTGAATGATTTTATTTTTCTACCAAATCAGTATGGATACAAGTGTTGTGGTCATGATATATTTACCTTGACTAAGATATGTTGTTGATCCTATGATTGCAAAAGGATTGGAGTACTGCAAGGTATAGTTTGTGTTGACAGAAGATTGTTCTATGCAAAAGTTAGAAAATGTTTGAACAGGTTTGAGCGGTTCATGTTAGATCGGTGAGTGGTGATGATGTGATCAGTTGCAGTGGATGCTTCTATGATCCATGTGTCAAGGTGACATGGCATAAAATATTTGTAATGTTTAATTGTTATTTCATTGCCTGAGGTGATCAGATTTAATCAAGGTTTGGAAGCATGTTGAAGAAGTCAAAAAGGTTTGACTGTTCTTGATTTAAATTGAATGTGCGATGGATCTAAAGACTAACATGGACTTGAAATTGTAATCAATAATTAATAACACATTTTAGGGTTCAAGGATTGAGTGGGAATGAATTGTAATGATGAAATTCAATGTATTAGGTCATGATTAAGTTGGTGGCCACCTAATAAACTTGTAATGTATTTGTATGTAAAATGATGAATTATACAAGTGTAGATCGTAGATGAAAAGGTGGGGTCGAGAGAAGGAAGAATATAGTCTTCAAGAGGTAGAAATATTGTGCTTAATTAGATCTGAACAAGAAGAGGAGGCGTGCTACACCTAGATAGTTGTACTTTGTTGATTCCTAACAGTTTCTGCAAGAAAATCCCTTAACTGGGTAGACTTTAACAAGTCTGATTTGTAAATCCTTTAACAGGGTGGCTCTTTAACTAGGGTGGCCCTTTAACTAGGGTATGAAATCCTTTAACAAGGTTACTCCTAACAAGGTAAAGCTCCTAACAAGGCTAGAGGTAAATCCCTTAATCGGGTGACTCCTAACAAGGTTTTCTCCTAATAAGGCATCATTGTAAGCTCCTAAAAAGACTGGGCCTTTAACATGGTACATTTCAGAAGAGTGCAAATATTTGTGTGTGCTAATCCCCATCGTGGTTTTCACCCTCAGTAAGGGTTTCCACGATAAACATACTAGTGTTACTTTGTTGCATGTGTGGATGATTGTTTGGTTACTTTGTTTATTGCATGCATAAGGTTTAAAGTTGATGAATGTGGTTTATGGTGTTGAATGAATTGCGAAAAGTTTTAGATATGATAGATTATTGATTCCCCCCTCTCAGTAATCTTGGACCTTATACTATTAACAATTGGTATCAGAGCCTAGGTCCTCTTTGTGGTCAGCCTACCAACTTGAGGAAAAGATCCAATGATGAAGAAGGAAAGTCCTAAGTTTACAAGGGACAACTACACAATATGGTGGGACATGATGAAGATCTATTTGAAAGGCATGGGGCCACAATTTTGGAATCATGTGGAAACAAGACATATAGTTCATACCAAGATTCTTGATGCAGATCAATTGAAGGAGAAATAGGAGAACATACAAGCTAGAAGTAATTGTAAGTATCTTGTCTAATATTGAGTATGTTGACATTCATGGACTTGAGACTGCCATTGATGTTTGGGAAAAGTTGAAGCTAATCTATAATAAAGATAGATATGTTTAAAAATCTAGGGTAGATAGCTTGAAGGGAAAATATGATGACATGAAAATGGTGGAAGGTGAGAACATTTCTCAATATGGTCAAAGGATAAAGGAAGTAGTTGTTGCTATCAAAGATGTTGGTGGTTACATTGAAGAAAGTGATGTGGTAAGTAAAATCTTCAGAACCTTGCTACCTACTTATGCCATTAGAGTGTCTTCTATAAATTAATTAAGGACATTTGATATTGTTTCTATTGATGGATTGATTGGTAGGCTCACTACTTTTGAATTAAGTAACTATGATAACAATATGCCTAAAGTTGAAGTAGCTTTTAAGGCTTATTTTTCATTAGAATCTTTGTCATTAGCAAGGCCTACAAGTGTTTGAATAAAATGACTAACAAGATGGTTGAAAGTGCAAGTTTGAAGGTAGACGAATATCCATAGATATCCGATGAAACAAGAAAGAAAAAACCAATAAAAGTTTTTAGAATTTGTGCATGTGCAACCACTAGAGAAATAAACTGTTGGACATAACAATGAGGAAGAAGCGGTTCAATTGGTGGATAAGAAGAAGAGGTACCTAGACCTGAACCTATTATTCCAAGGTATGTGAGATTGAATCATTCTTGTGATTAGATAATTGGTGATAAAGATGTTGGAGTACAAACAAGAAGGAGAATCTGAGAGAATACTTGTCTGATTTCAAAGTTTGAGCCTAAAACCATAAAGGAAGTGTTGAAGAATTTTGGAATGGAAGATTCTAGGCTAGTTGGAACCCCCATGGTGACAGGATCCAAGCTATCTAAGGATGACGAGTCAAGTACAATGGATAAAACTCTATACAGATCCATTATTGGTAAGTCACATTATGTTGTTCATAGTAGACTAGACATTGCACAAGTAGTTAGAATAGTGGAAATATTTCAAGCTAATCCTAAGGAGTCTCACATGGTAGCAGTGAAAATAATATTCAGGTACTTGAAAGGGATCAAAGACTATGGTCTTTGGTATTCTCACAAAGGTGAATTCTCTTTGAGTGTTTTTACTAATGCAGATTGGGAAGGAAACATTGATGATAGAAAGAGTACAAATGGAGGAGCATTCATCCTAGGAGGAAGAATTGTGTCATGGAGAAGTAAGAAGCAAAATTGCATCTCCCAATCTACTGTAGAAGTTGAGTATGTTGAATCAGCTATCAATTGTACACAAATAGCATGGATGAAGTAGATCTTAGAAGGTATCAAAGAGAAGGTAACTGAACCTGTGCACTCTAAGACTAAACATATTGCAATCAAGTATCATTTCTTAAGAGAGAAAGTGTAGGAGAAGGTATTCAAGTTAGAATATGTGCTAACCAAGGAGCAACTAGCAGACATATTTACTAAGATACTACCCAAAGATACTTTTGAGTATCTGAGAGGTAAGTTAGGGGTTATTATCCTACTTGAATGACACTAAGATTCTATTGCAGGCATCAATCCATTGGACTCATTGAATATATTTCACTATTGGGTTGATGTTAAAAGGGACTACTCCTTAGGGGGAGTAGACAGAGGAAAAGGAAGATGTTGCAGTAGTTGGTGACATATGTGGCACCTTTGGCATTGTTGTCAAAGGAGGAGAAGAGAAGAGAAGAGTAAGTCAAACCGTTAGTGGGGAGAAGATTGAAGTGTTGAGATGAGCAGAGAAGAGAAAGTCATGTATTGAAATAAGATTAGAGGAAGAATAGGAAGACCTTGACATGAAGTCTAAGTGCATCAGCTAAGGGGGAGATAGTTTTATTGTGGTGTTTCCATCAATGCCAAAGGGGGAGATTGTTGGCATAACTGATGCAAAGCTTTATTGAATGGTACAGGTTTGATGACATGAAGATCAATTATTGTGTTGTGATTGATGTCAACTTGGTGTTGTGTTTGTTAACAATGTTCCTGATGTGCTTCCAAGTATGAGTACAGATGAATTATGTTTTGCGGTAAGAAATGGAGTGTTTGATCGTTGTTGGAGACTCAGGGATCTCTCTAGATGCATTTTGTATGATCATGTAAGATGGAAACAACAATAGAGAAAGTTATTATTGATAGAAGGGCAACCAGGAAGACATAAGAACATATAGTGACTAACAATGAATGATTTGATTATTCTATCAAATTGGTATGGATTCAAGTGTTGCAGTCATGATATATTTATCTTGAGTAAGATATATTGTTGATCCTATGATTACAAAAGTATTGGAGTACTGCAAGGTATAGTTTCTGTTGACAGAAGGTTGTTATGTGCAGAAGTTAGAAAATGTTTGAACATGTTTGAGCAGTTGATGTTAGATCGGTGAAAGGTGATGATGTAATCGGTTGCAGAGGATGCTTGTATGATCTATGTGTCAAGGTAGCATGGAATAATAAATCTACAATGATTAATTTCCATTTCATTGCTCGAGGTAACATTGAAATTGTAATCAATAATTGGTAACATATTTTAGGGTTCAAGGATTGAGCGGGAATGAATTATAATGATGAAATTAAATGTACTAGGTCATGATTAAGGTGGTGGGCACCTAATGAGCTTGTAATTTATTTATATGTAAAATGATGAATTATGCAAGTGTAGATCTTGGATGAAAAGGTGCGGCAGAGAGAAGGAAGAAGATAGTCTGTAAGAAGCAAAAGTATTGTTCTTAATTGGATCTGAACAAGTAGAGGAGGCATGCTACACCCAGATCATTGTACTTGTTGATTCCTAACAATTTTTGCAAGAAAATTCCATAATTGGGTAGACTTTAACATGTCTGATTTGTAAATCCTTTAACATGGTGGCTCTTTAACTAGGTTCTGAAATCCTTTAACAAGGTTACTCCTAACAGGGTAAAGTGTTGGAAAGTGATCATTTTTGTATGTTTTGAATCACTTTTTGGTTTTCATTTATGGAAACACATCTGGACTATTGATCTATTGAATAGAAGTTAAGTTTTGATGATTCAGTTATGGAGTCGACTAAGTATAGAAGTAGAAATACAAAGTTATTTTAGGTATCAAAGATCAAGATCGATAAGTTATGACAAGTGAGATTAGAGGAAGATACTATGGGGTATTTATGACCTACATCTAAGATCAATTTGTTTTTGGTGAAGATTACAAAGAGTTAGAGAGATTTGAAGACATGCGACAACAACATAACAACGAAACAGAGTAGTTGAACTATAACGATGATTTGGAGAGTATGTCGTGGACTCCTGGCAAGCTAAGTTGGATTATGATTTTGGATAATCCATATTTTGGCTATGTAAGAGCGCTGACCATGTATTTACTATTTGCACTTTTAATTATATTTTGTATTGAGAGCCAACTGTGTAATATTGGTTAAGAGATCCGACTTGGTAATTAGAAAGATATATATATGAAGAATTTTTGTAAAGCAAAGAGATATGGAAGATTTATGAGCGAGTATATGTGTATGTGTGAATGGCAGAGCAGAGGATGACAGAGATCATTGGAGAACTATGAATGGATCCATCTAAGCATTGAAGATGCTTGTTTTTGTTCATTATTGAGGAAAAATTTGTATCAAAAGTTTTGTTGTAAGAGCTGTAAGCTCAGTTGGCCCCTAGCAAGGTGTTGTATACCTTTAACAAGGTTGTATTCCTCTAAAAAGGAATTGTACTATATAATATTCAACTCCTAAAAGGGATAGGTCTCCTAATAGGGACATTATACTTTAGTGCATGCTTGTGGGTACCATCCCCACCGTGTTTTTCCCTTGGCCAGGGTTTCCTCAACAAAAAATAATGGTGTTATGAGTTCTATATTATTTTTTTATGCTCTTTTCATTTCAGCAAGTTTATGGTTTATGTGGAATTGGTTTAAATTTTATTATAAGTGCTATAATAATGATTCACCCCCCTCTTAGTATTACTTAATCCTAACAATTGGCATCAGAGCTTTTGGCCCTTGAAGAGAAATATTAACAGCTTAAGAAAGATTAGAATGGATTTAGATAATTTGCAAGAGAACTTTGAAACTGCACTTGAAGACCTTGATAATGAAAAAATAGAAAATGGTGACTTGAGATTCAAATTAAGGAGAGTTGATGGATTCATCAAGAAAATTAAGGACCAACTTGAACTTTCTAGAAACCAGAGACAAGATCTTATGGTTCAGATAAAAGAAGATTCAAAAAATGATAATTCAGATTAGATAAAGCAACTTGAAAAAGAGAATGACACCTTGAAGCTTGAAAATGAAATAATGACTAAAGAGATTCAACAAGAAAAGATGATAAAAACAAGATTGAAGAAGCTTTGAAAAATGCAAATGTTATGATGGAACAAATGAAGAATGAGGCCGACCATTATAAGAACAAGTATCTAGAATTGGAGAAATACAATCAAATCATAAAAGGTGAGCTTGTTGAGACAAAGAAACATATTGAGAAACTTCACATGAGCAGTGACTTGATCAATGAACAAAGAGACAGATAGAAACCTAAAGGAGATATGACTGGTATTGGCTTCAATGAAGCTGAATGTTCCAAGAATTAAGAAGATTGATGTAGAAAAGCCTACTCTTGAAGAACCTAAAGAACAGATCAGACCTTTCAGAGGTAGATGTTTTGGTTGTAAAAAGTTTGGACACATGAAAAGAGATTGCAGAGGTAATGCCCCTTTCAAAACTTTTTCTGGTTATTGCTTTAACTGTAATGCATATGGGCACAAGAAAGCAAAATGTAGGAAACTCAATCAATCTGGATATAGACAAGACAATAAAGGAGAACCTACGGTGAAACCCACATGCTAAAAATGTAATAATATTGGACACATTGCAAAGTATTGTAAGCTGCAAGTAAATCAGGACATAAGACCTCCTATATGTTACAAATGCAACAATCCAGGTCATATAGAGAAGTTTTGTAGGTATAATGAAGTAAATAACATAAGAGTACTACCTCATTTGAATACAAAGAAGAATGACAATGATACTAGTAAAATTCTTGAAGAACTCAAGAGTGATTTTGACAGTTGTTTCAAGAAAGCAGAAGATAACAACAGTGGTAAGATATGGAAAATCAAAGAGACAAGTGAGATATTGGTTTAGGGAGAGACAATAGATGCTATTGGATCTTTGCCTGATGCTAGCAAATCAGAATCAACGTAATTGGTCAAGCATGGCCTTAGGGGGAGTATTGGATGAGCACAATAGAATATATTCAGCCCCTGACTATGTGGATTGAGCTTTAGCGAGCTTATGTATGTTATTGGATGACATCATGGAATGTATATTTAAGAGTGCAACATTGGGTGATGCATATATTATGATCGTGAGATTTATGACTGACTGGACAATATTGGGTAATGTGAGTTTTTAACACTTAACGATGTATAAAGCACTTGATGGTTATTTATTTCCTTACCATTTGATGAACAACGACCTAAGGAGATCAAAGAGAAGAGAGATTCAAACTATCTAGCAATTACTTTGCGTGATCGATCAGAGTGAATACTTGGAATTCATTGTGTAAAAGGTGTTTACATCATGTTGGTTGTATTCCTAGTTCTGGTCTGTTTGCCAAATTTTTTGTGGTCCTCATGCTTTTCTTTCCTAAAGCCAGAAGTCTCCTAGTTTCTTATAGCTTCCCAGTTGAAATTTTATAGGGTCTTCAGGTCAAAAATCCATGAAAAAGTACTAAACCTTGAAACCCTAGGTCTTGTTTTATAGGACAAAATGAGAAAAACCCTAAGATGATTATCTTACTTCTATTTTGGCGTTACTTTTCGAAAATCACTTAATTCATATGTTTAAAGCTTGGTCGCCTAGTCGCGTAATCTGGATAGCATATTCCTTTTTTCCTCAAGACTTGGCGATTAGCTTATGTCGGGATGTCTCTCAAAGAATTGGAATATTCCTTTAGCTTTAAGAGACTTGGCCGAGCCCTTCAGTCGCATAGTCTCTAAATGAGAAGACAGGTCAACAATTTGTGACAGGGCCCACAGATAAGTCGCGGTGTCACGAGAAAAGACTAGCAGTTAGTAATTTGTTGTCAGACTTGGCGATTTCTTCATGTCACATAGTCTCTGAATTGGTCTGCAGTTAAATAAGTAATGCAAATCTTATGTCGTGTAGTCTCCAAATGGATGGCGGTTAAGGAAAAGATGTTGAGACTTCGTGACTAACCATATGCAGTTTTGAAAGATAACACAGTCGGGTTGTTGCAGGATTGAGATGATGAGTCAGCTTTCGATTCAGCGATATAGAGACAAGTGATGAAGGAGACACGTGTCCAAAGGTGAGTTGATTAATAAGCTTGTCGCGTAGTCTCCCAATGGAAAAAGATCATTCAGCGATTAAAAGACTGTGTAAAAACCTTTGTTATCGCGTAGTCTCCAGAAAATCTGAGGGTATAATAAATTACTTAGCGATTCAGCGGAAGCCGTCAGATGCAATGATTAAAGGATCCGACGGTGGTTGTGAAGTCTCTAAATGAAAGAGTCCAAAGGAAAAGGTACTCGTGACTTAGAAATAAGGGTATGTCGTGTAGTCTCCAGATGAACCAAAGGGTAAAAGGCTTGTCGCATTGTTTCTAAAAGATTTGTCACTTAACAGTTGTATTCAGCGATTAAGCGACCAAGGCTAATCGCGGGGTCTCTTAAAGGAAAATAAAATTTTGGTGACACGGAGATAACCGTAAGGGCTAAAGGTAACCATCAGTTGCGGAGTCTCTGAGTAAAATATGAGTTAGAATTTTCATCTAGCGACTTTGATTTGCACAGTCACGTGATTGCCAGAAGTAAACTGTGGTTAACCAAGATAGAGAAAGTAACATGGTCGCTAGATCTCCAGAAGAATCACAGGTTAAAGACTTGGGTTAGCAACAAGGAGATTATACACAGTCGTGTAGTCGCTAGATATGAAATCATAAGAAAAGGCGACAGTGGCTGACATGACAACATGAATCATTCAGCGTCCAATGACAAGCTTGGATATTGATTACTGTGTAAAAAAGGTAGCTGAGATGTATGAAAGAGAGCCAATCACATAGAGACATGTCATCACCTTCAAATTTTATAAGGTTTTCTCTGAAGATACACATATATGAATTTGATTTCCTGTCACACTCATGGGCTACGACTAGGTTTTCAATTAATTCCGTAGCATGTTGAATTGAAGACATGAATTGATGATTTTTCAAATGATGAGCTATGTACTTGGAAAAGTTACCATAAAGAGTTGATTGAAGGATAATTTTAACTTATCTTGCTTTCAGAATTTCAGAACGAAGAAGTGCTAGGTTTTCTGAGAAGAGAGAAGAAATTAGATAAGTTGCAGAGTACTCAATTGATCAGAAGGTTTTGAATTTCTGAGAACTGTGCATAGAGAAAGTAAAGTGAGTCTTGAAAGGAGATTTGTTTCAATATCGGTGAAGAAAAAGGGATTGAAACACAATAGAGATGAGTAAAGTAGTTAGTGTAGCTTCTACCAGTGGGAGAAGTGAAGAGATAGATGAAGAGGCTAAGGGGAAACAAAATTACTCTAATGAATTCCTCAGATTGCTTCCAGGTTCAACTTAGAAAAAGAGGGCAATTGCTAATGTGCTTATTGATGACTACTGTGACATCAGGGATGCTGATACAGGTTTTTCCCTCTTTAACTACTTCTATAAAAATTCTGATAAATCCATCCCAGTATCAAACCCTTGGACCTGTGGTTTGGCTAAGTTGATTGTTCCTGATGTTTACATAGATGTAGATTTGTTCTTAGGCCTCACCAGTCATTATGATGTCTTGTCTAAGACAATCAAGAGGAATGATGGCACTACCCTGCTCATCCTAAATAGAAATTCATTTATGCAAGCTTTTGGCTTGTATAGTACTATGTCTATCAAGATTGACATTACTAAGCAAGAGGCGAGGTACAATTTGAAGCCTCATATTGCTAGGGGAAAATTATAGAAACACATGCTCAAGGAGATTAAAAACCATCTTTCTCCTATGTCTGGGACAACCCCGTATTACTTCAAGGACCTGCATTTCTACATTAAGTATGTAGCCTATGCCCTGTGTAGAGTGCTAGGGATAGATGGGGATGTAGAGAGGATTAATGCTAGAATATTGATGATGGTGATGGACCTACAAGAGGTGTATTCTAGCACCAGCTATGACTATATTCAACATATTATTGATAAGATGCACAAGGGATTTATAGCAACTCAGAAGAAAATAAAGGATCCTAAGGAGAAAGAACCCAAGTTCTTCCATTAATCCATCCTCATGCATCTGTTGTTGCATTTTAATTTTGTGATCATGGATGTAAACAATTTGAGTCCTCAAAGGGTTTTTTGTGATGGCCCTAATCCCATTGAATTTTGGGTAAAGGTTTGGAATTATACATCCAAGGACTATGACTATTGTGCATTTCAGAATTGGATTGTGTATCCAATAGTACAGAGCATGGGCATCAGCAGAACAAGGATCCCAATTAAGATCATGCAGCTACTAAGGCCTAATGAATATTTAGATAAATGGGAGGGAGACCATAATTGGGGAGATTTCTTCCTAGAGAATTTTACCATAATAAGGGTATATGGATGTATTCATCCACCTCATATCTTGCCTTACCATGTACCAACAAGAGTGGCTGCCATGGAATTTATATGAAAATTATTATTAATAGCTAATGAACACTTTGCATCACATAGGAAGGGGACCTTAACCCCTAGACAGTTCAGAATTTCCTATTTTACTATTGGCAAAGGTGCCATTGATTCAGTCAGCCAGTGGTTGGAAAGTTGCAGAATGGGGGCAGCCTCATACATATATATTGATCCTGAAGGTTTTATGGCAGGAGTCAGAAGGCTATACACACCCACAATCCCCAATACAAATGTTCATTGTGAATGTATTGAAGAGGATGCGACAAGAAACTTCCTTGATGAGGATGAGATCAAGACAAGGAGATCAAAGATTCAGGAATTTCTGAACCTACAGACATAGATAAAAAGAAATGGATTGGCTTTTGGTGGTTTCTACCCTGATTTGTCATATTTTGACAGAATAAAAGCCATGATTGACAATTTTTATGTGCTTTGTGAACAGCTTGAGACTGTTCTTGACAAGAAAGAAGCCCAAGAGCCAGATCATTCAGAGTCTAAGTATGATAGCAGAAGTGACAATGACTATGCCCGTCCAACTAGATATGCTCAACCTCAGCAGAATGTTGCAGAGATACCACAGTTGTAGGGAGCTGAGGGCCACATTGTTGATTTGATAGAGGCCACACAACCTAATGATGTAGAGGAGCCTTCAGCCAAAAGGCAGAAAATGGAAGTAGGCCAGCCTTCAGTTGAGAGGCAAGAAAAGAAAAGGGATAAAGCAAGTGCCCTAGTTCCTGGGAAAAGGTTATATGACCATAACCTAAAAAAATTGATTAGGCATGGCAAGAAAAAGCAACCTGATATGGAGGAAAATGTTGAATTACCTCTCAAGGCTTGTATTGATGAAAGGTTGATACATCAACAACTATTTTTAAATGATGATAATTTCATCAAAACTGAGGAGTTTAAAGACTTCCTAAGGTGGTATAAAAAGGAGAAAATTAGAGCTCATTTAATCATTGATGGGGAGGAGACAGTGACAAATGAGGCCCTAGTGGCCCTACAATCATATGACCTAGACAGTGAGGACATCTCACCTGATGAGGCCAGGAAAATGGTATTGAGTAGTGGCATATTGCTTGCCGAGGCTGCCTTCATAATTGATCAGATATGAAAGCAGCCAGATTTGAAGATGGCAAGTGAGGTGCAAATGGGGGATATGATTAAAGGATAGCCCAAAATCTCAAGCCTTTTCCATGTGGAACCTTTTACCTAAGGACCAGAAGCCTCAACTGGTAAACATTCAAGAAAACATGGTAGGCAACCAAATGGTCTGGTCAGTACAGAATACAAGGGATTTGGAAATATCCCAAATCATGACACATTGGGCTCACTTGAATGAGGACAAGACTAAGCAGCTAACTGATAAGTGTAGCACATTGATAAAGGAAACTGGTGCATTGGCCAAAGACTGAGATATGTGCCACATCAAAATACACCAGCAAGGTCAGGTGATTGAAAGATTATTGAAGGAATTAGAAGAGAAGCCTGAGGTGGTGTATGTTCCTGCTCAACAACCTTTGCAAATTGAAGAAAAAGCAAAGTCAGAAGAAGTGGTTGAGAAAGAGGATGTAGGAGAGAAGAAAAATTAAATTGCTTTGAATGTATTTAGGGGCATTTTACAACATAGGATTAATATATTAAAGGATAAAACTGATGTTCTCCTTAATGCTTATAATAAGTTGTCATCTTTGCATGATGAGGTAATGGGGTATCTTGCTATTTTGAACCCCTATTTTACCAAATGGTCTACCAGGGTGTAGTTGTTTGAAAAGCTTGCTTCTTTGCAAACCCTAAGATCAGATTTGCCTGAGATAGTAACAGAGGTGGAAGATGAGATCAAAAAGGTTAATGTTGTTCTCTCATTCTTCAAGGGAAAATTGAATCAGATAGAGGTTAAATTGAGCCTCTTTTCTGCAGATTTTAATAGATTTGTTCCTTCCCTAAGAGGAGAAGATGATCAGGTAAAGGCCTTAGATGCGTGGAGGAATGAGTTTGATAGCAAAATGCCTAATAATGAGGCATTTATTTTGGGATCAGATTTGGATGTTGAAGGATTTAATAAGATATTAGATGAAGCCTTCAAGGCAGAAACTGACATTAATAAGTTTTTAATGGATGTTAAGAGTATCACAGATGTCAGATGGGATAGACAAAAGGCACAAGTATAGGGTACTCATGAATTCAAGTGGCCAACAGATGATGAAGTGACAACATGGGAGGTGATGACTAGGCCAAAGAAGAAGAAGACTATAATTGAAGAGGAAATTCTAGATGAAGAGTAGAGGGGAACACTTGGCGCCTGACCAATGAGCACAGGGAGGTTAGCTATAAATAGAGATGAGTATAGGTTAGCCTATATTGGCAGTCACTCAGTCTTAATGTAACCATCAGAAGCTATCCTAAACATTGTCAGACAAAGGCGCCAGATTCCAGAAGAGACAAATAATATCAGATCTACATCCTCTGTTTTTGTCCTCCCACCGCTTCCAAATTCTCTTATTTTGTCTTTTTCTGTTCTTTTAGGGTTAGGTTCCTTAAACCATCCGAAGCTTGTTGCATCCTAAAATAAAGGATTCCAAGATGGT
>MU223194.1:2243488-2271513 GCA_018584345.1 Thuja plicata
GTTATGCCAGTTGAGATCATGAGGGCAATGGGGCTACAAGTTGATACACCTTATGGGAGATGCAGAGCTATGGACTCTAGAGAGGTCCCTGTAATTGGTACCATTGAGGCTATGCCTTATAGACTAGTAGTTTGCCCTGATGTAGTGATGACTATGAATGTTCTTGTGGTTGACATACCACCTCATTACGACATGTTGTTATCAAGAAAATGGAGTGCTTCAATGGGAGGTAGTATACAAAATGATTTATCATATGCTACTTTCAACATTGCTGGAGAGAATGTTCAAGTCTTAAGGGAGAGTAGAACTCCCCACATGATAGAAAAATTTGAAGACACTAATGTTAATTGTTGCATTGACATAGACATGGAAAATTTTAGGATGCAAAAAGGTGAAATTTATTGTCAAGATCAAAAGGCTGACCCTTTGAACAAGGATTTAATCATGCAAGAAGATGGATTGTGGAAGATGTACTTTGATGGTGCTTTCTCTAAAGAAGGATCAGGGGCACGAGTATTGTTAATATCTCCATCAGGTACAAATTTTAAGTACTCATTTCTGTTAGCCTTCCAATGTACAAACAATATTGCAGAGTATGAGGCTTTATTCTTAGGACTTGAAATTGCTATTAAACATGGTATAAAATGTTTAAAGGTTTATGGTGATTCTGAGTTAGTAATAGCACAAGTCTGATCCAAATATGTTGTAAAAAATGACAGATTGAAAATGTACAAATATGCTATTTGGGATCAACTTGAAATGTTTGATGCCTTTGATATAACTTGGTTAGAAAGGTCAAAAAATATTATGGCTGATTTTCTAGCAAATGTTGCTTTGAAAAATGATGATTTGACCTTACATGGGGTATCAATACTAGAAGTCAAAACAAGACCAGTTGTTTTGGACAACATATACAACTGGCAAGTGTTCTAGGATGATCATGATATTTTGAGGTTCATGCAATGTTTAGACCATTATGAGGACCAGAGCATAGATTGTAGCTCCTTACTGGAACAAGATGATGTAAAAGATTACATCTTTGGAAATGAAGTTGTCCAATTAAGTTCTAATCAGATTCCTAGAGGACTGGTTGAGCTTGAAGCATTGTTTATAAGTCAGCGAAATGATTCATCAAAGTTAAGCAATGCCAAGATTGAGGATTTAGAAGACATAAACTTAGGATCTGAAAGTAGTCCTCAAGTAGTTTATATTGGGAAAGGTTTAGATCCTCACATAAGAACAAATCTAATCAAGTTACTCAGAAAATATAAACATGTCTTTGCTTGGTCATATGAGGACTTGAAAGCATACAGAGAAGACCTTTTTCAGCATGAAATCTCATTGAAATCAGATGTAAATCCATTTAGGCAAAAACAAAGGCATATTAACCCCTTGTTGGCTCCCAAGATGCAACAAGAGTTGATGAAACTCAAGGATGCTGGGGTAATTCAGCCCATTAGACATTCAAATTGGGTATCAAATCTAGTGCCAGTTAGAAAGAAAAATGGTGACATCAGACTATGTGTAGATTTTAGAAATCTAAATATTGCTTCATTGAAAGATAACTATTCATTACCCAATATGGAAGAAATGTTGCATAAGGTGACTGATTGTGAGTTGTTTTCAATGATGGATGACTTCTCAGGTTACAACTAGGTCTTAGTCAGAGAGTCAGAGTAGTATAAAACTACATTTACTACTCCATGGGGAACCTATGTGTATATCAGAATTCCTTTTGGATTAATAAATGCAGGGGCAACTTTTCAGAGGGCTATGGATGTTGCTTTCAAATAATTCATTGATCTATTCATGGTTATTTATCAAGATGACTTAACTACCTATTCCAAAAAGGCTATTGATCATTGTGATCACTTGGGTAAGATTTTTAATAGAGCATCGGAATATGGTGTCTTACTAAATCCCAAGAAGTGCCATTTTTTAGTCAAAGAGGGGAAGTTGCTGGGACATATAGTATCTAGAGAAGGGGTAAGAATAGACCCTGAGAGAGTAGAAGCAATTCAAAAGGTGATTGCTCTAAATAATTTAAAGGTGTGCAATCTTTCTTAGGAAAGATAAACTTTGTCCGAAGATTCATAGTAAATTTTGCAGAAATTGTTAAACCCATTGTCAAATTATTAAAGAAGGATGCCAAGTTTGTTTGGAATGAAGAAGCCCAGCAGGCATTTGAAAAAATAAAGAAAGCAGTACAAGAAGCCCCAGTTTTGAAATCTCCAGATTATACCAAGCCTTTCTCTTTGTTTTCATTTGCATCATTCCATACAATTCCTGCTATTCTCCTTCAAAAGGATGAACAAGGATTTGAACATCCCATAGCTTTTTACAGTAAATCCTTGCAAGCTATAGAACTTAACTATGAAATAATGGAAAAACAAGATTATGCATTGGTAAAGGCTGTGAAATCATTTAGACCCTATTTGGTTTGTGCTAAGGTGCAGGCCTATGTTCCTCATTCAACAGTAAAAGATATCCTTACACAGTCAGAGGTAACTAGTAAGAGGTGTAAGTGGATTACAAGAATTCAAGAATTCAACCTTAAGATCAATATTACCAAGTTGATAAGAGGACAAGGCTTGGCAAAGCTTATGACAAAGGAGAACCTAGATTTAGTACAGTTAAATCAGACAGAAATAGATGACCAAGCCATTACTAGTATTGAAAGGCAACCATATTATACTGATATTGTTTTCTTTCTCAAAAATGCTAAGTGTCTTGATCATTTGTGTGAAAATCAGAAGAGGAGTCTGAAATTGCAAGCTCAAAGGTATATTCTGATCCAAGGTAACTTGTTTTGGAAAGATAAGAATGGTGTACTATTGTTGTGCCTTGATAGATACCAAGCTGAGAAAGTTTTGACTGAGATGCATGAAGGGGAATGTGGAGGTCACTTTTCTGCTAAGACCACTGCCCATAATATTTTAAGGGTAGGGTATTATTGGCCTACTTTGTTCAAAGATACTTACATACATGTCAGGAAATGTGAACCATGTCAAAATTTTTTAAATAAACTTAAATTTGTAGGTCCTCTGTTGCTGGATCCAGTGAGTACTGAAGCTCCTTTTTCTATGTGGGGGATTGACTTTATTGGTGAATTTCAGGAGAAGTCTAGTGCAGTGCATAGTTGGATTTTGGTTGCCACAGATTACTTTACTAAATGGATTGAAGCTATCCCTACAAGGAAAGCAACAAGCAAGGTGGTTGCTGAGTTTCTCTTGGAGAATATTTTGACTAGGTTTGGTGTGCCTAGTAAATTAGTAATGGACAATGCTATGAGTTTCAAATCAGAAGAAATAACAACTTTCTGTGAAAGGTATGGGATTACAAAATCATACTCATCCCCATATCACCCATAGGCTAATGGACAAGCTGAGTCTAGCAATAAAAGTATATTGAAGATACCAAAAAGGACTCTGGAACAAAATAAGAGAACATGGCACGCAAAATTGAAATTAGCTCTATGGGATGATAGGATAACACTCAAGAAGGCAATTGGTAAGTCTCTTTTTGAGTTAGTATATGGTCTACAATCAAGATTGCCAATTAACAATCTATTACCAGTATGCCAATTCATACAAGAAGAACATTTAGATGTCTCTGACAATATGCAAGATAGAATGACACAGTTGATTGAATTGGATGAAGCAAGGAGAAATAGTCAAAGAGAAAACATAAAATTACAACAAAAGATGAAGTATTTGTTTGATAAAAGGGCTACTGAGAGAAAGTTCTAGGCTGGGGACTTAGTTCTCCAATAGAATGCAAGGGCTGAGGAAAAAGGTAAGCACAAGAAATTTGAGTCTTTATGGCTAGGACCTTATATTATTTAAGAAAATTTTGGCAAAGACTCATATTTGTTAAAAAATATGGAGGGAGAAAGTTTTGAGTTGCCTGTGCATGGGCAATTCCTAAAGCTCTTCTTTAAGTAAAGATCAAAGCAATGCACAAGTGAATATGTATCATATGTAAATATTTCCCTTCTTTATTTGTAAAGTTCTGTAAATATTTTTATTTCTGCTTTGGGTTTCTTGCTCCATTTTTTTAAGAGGTCTGCAACTGGAGATTCTGTGGTTCTTTGCCATAAACTGTGTTTAGTCAATCCTCATTAGAGCCACTGTTGGTTGTATTCCTAGTTCTGGTCTATTTGCCAAATTTTTTGTGGTCCTCATGCTTTTATTTCCTAAAGCCAAAAGTCTCCCAGTTTCTTGTAGCTTCCTAGTTGAAATTTTATAGGGTCTTCAGGTCAAAAATCTATGAAAAAGTACTAAAAATTGAAACCCTAGGTATTGTTTTATAGGCCAAAATGAGAAAAATCCTATGATGATTATCTTACTTTTATTTTGGCATTACTTTTTGAAAATCACTTAAGTCATATGTTTAAAGCTTGGTCGCGTAGTCGCATAATCTGGATAGCATATTGCTTTTTTCCTCAAGACTTGGCGATTAGCTTATGTTGGGATGTCTCTCAAAGAATTGGAATATTCCTTTATCTTTAAGATACTTGGCCGAGCCCTTCAGTTGCGTAGTCTCTAAATGAGAAAACAAGTCAGCAATTTGTGACAGGGCCCACAGACGAGTTGCGGTGTCGCGAGAAAATACTAGCAGTTAGTAATTTGTTGTGAGACTTGGCGATTTATTCATGTCACATAGTCACTGAATTGGTCTGCAGTTAAATAAGTAATGCAAAGCTTATGTCGTGTAGTCTCCAAATGGATGGCGGTTAAGGAAAAGATGCTGAGACTTCGCGACTAACCATATGCAGTTTTGAGAGATAACACAGTCGGGTTGTCGCGGGATTGAAATGATGAGTCAGCTTTCCATTCAGCAATACAGAGACAAGTGATGAAGGAGACACATGTCCAAAGGTGATTTGATTAATAAAATTTTCACATCGTCTCCCAATGGAAAAAGATCATTTAGCGATTACGAGACTGTATAAAAACCTTTGTTGTCGCGTAGTCTCCAAAAAATCTGAGGGTATAATAAATTACTCAGCGATTCAGCGGAAGCCGTCAGATGCAATGATTAAAGGATCCAACAGTGTTTGTGAAGTCTCTGAATGAAAGAGTCCAAAGGAAAAGGTACTCGCGACTTAAAAATAAGGGTATGTCGCATTGTCTCTAAAAGATTTGTCACTTAACAGTTGTATTCAGCGATTAAGTGACCAAGGGTAGTCGCGGGGTCTCTTAAAGGAAAATAAACTTTTGGTGACATGGAGATAACCGTAAGGGATAAAGGTAACCATCAGTCATGGAGTCTCTGAGTAAAATATGACTTAGACTTTTCATCCAGTGACTTTGATTTGCACAGTCGCGTGATTGCCAGAAGTAAACTATGGTTAACCAAGAAAAAGAAAGTAACATGGTCGCTAGATCTCCAGAAGAATCACAGGCTAAAGACTTGGGTTAGCGACAAGGAGATTATACACAGTCATGTAGTCGCTAGATATGAAATCATAAGATAAGGCGACAGTGGCTGACATGATAACATGAATCATTCAGCATCCAATGACAAGCTTGGATATTGATTACTGTGTAAAAAAGGTAGTTGAGATGTATGAAAGAGAGCCAATCACATAGAGAAATTTCATCACCTTTGAATTTTATAAGTTTTTCTCTAAAGATATACATATATGAATTTGATTTCCTGTCACACTCATGGGCTACAGCTAGGTTTTCAATTAATTCCACAGCATGCTGAATTGAAGACATGAATTGATGATTTTTCAAATGATGAGCCATGTACTTGGAAAAGTTACCATAAAGAGTTGATTGAAGGATAATTTTAACTTATCTTGCTTTCAAAATTTTAGAATGAAGAAGTGCTAGGTATTCTGAGAAAAGAGAAGAAATTAGATAAGTTGTAGAGTACTCAATTGATCAGAAGGTTTTGAATTTCTGAGAACTGTGCACAGAGAAAGTAAAGTGAGTCTTGAAAGGAGTTTTGTTTCAATATCGGTGAAGAAAAAGGGATTGAAACACAACAGAGATGAGTAAAGTAGTTAGTGTAGCTTCTACCAATGGGAGAAGTGAAGAGATAGATGAAGAGGCTAAGGGGAAACAAAATTACTCTGATGAATTCCTCAGATTGCTTCCTGGTTCAACTCAGAACAAGAGGGAAAATGATAATGTGCTTATTGATGACTACTGCGACATCATGGATGCTAATACTCCAGGATCAACATGTTTTTCTCTCTTTAACTACTTCTATAAAATTCTGATAAAGCCATCCCAGTATCAAACCCTTGGACCTGTGGTTTGGCTAAGTTGATTGTTCCTGATGTTTACATAGATGTAGATTTGTTCTTAGGCCTCGCTAGTCATTATGATGTCTTGTCTAAGAAAATCAAGAGGAATGACGGCACTACCTTGCTCATCCTAAATAGAAATTCATTTATGCAAGCTTTTGGCTTGTATAGTACTATGTCTACCAAGATTGACATTACTAAGCAAGAGGCGAGGTACAATTTGAAGCCTGGTATTGCTAGGGGACAATTATAGAAACACATGGTCAAGGAGATAAAAAACCATCTTTCTCCTATGTCTGGGACAACCCTGTATTATTTCAAGGACCTACATTTCTACATTAAGTATGTCGCCTATGCCCTGTGTAGAGTGCTAGGGATAGATGGGGATGCAGAGAGGATTAATGCCAGAATATTGATGATGCTGCTGGACCTACAGAAGATGCATTCTAGCATCAGCTATGACTATATTCAACATATTATTGATAAGATGCACGAGGGATTTATAGCAACTCAAAAGAAAATGAAGAATCCTAAGGAGAAAGAACCCAAGTTCTTCCATTACTCCATCCTCATGAATCTGCTGTTGCATTTTAATTTTGTGATCATGGATGTAAACAATTTGAGTCCTCAAAGGGGTTTTCATGATGGCCCTAATCCCATTGAGTTTTGGGTAAAGGTTTGGAATTATACATTCAAGGACTGTGACTATTGTGCATTTTAGAATTGGATTGTGTATCCAATAGTACAGAGCATGGGCATCAGCAGGACAAGGATCCCAATTAAGATCATGTAGCTACTAAGGCCTAATGAATATTTAGATAAATGGGAGGGAGACCATAATTGGGGAGATTTCTTCCTAGAGGATAATTTTACCATAATAAGGGTATATGGATGTATTCATCCACCTCATATCTTGCCTTACCATGTACCAACAAGAGTGGCTGCCATGGAATTTATATGTAAATTATTATTAACAGATAATGAGCACTTTGCATCACACAGGAAGGGGACCTTAACCCCTAGACAGTTCAGAATTTCCAATTTTACTATTGGCAAAGGTGCCATTGATTCAGTTAGCTAGTGGTTGGAAAGTTGCAGAATGGGGGCAGCCTCATAAAGATATATTGATCCTGAAGGTTTTATGGTAGGAGTCAGAAGGCTATACCCACCCACAATCCCCAACACAAATGTTCATTGTGAATGTATTGAAGAGGATGAGACAAGAAACCTCCTTGATGAGGATGAGATCAAGACAAGGAGATCAAGGATTTAGGAATTTCTTAACCTACAGAAAAAGATCAAAGGAAATGGATTGGATTTTGGAGGTTTCTACCCTGATTTGTCATATTTTGACAGAATAAAAGCCATGATTGACAATTTTTATGTGCTTTGTGAATAGCTTGAGACTGTTCTTAACAAGAAAGGAGCCCAAGAGCCAGATCATTCAGAGTCTGAGTATGATAGTAGTAGTGACGGTGACTATGCCCGTCCAACTAGATATGATCAACCTCAGCAGAATGTTGCAAGGATACCACAGTTGCAGGGAGCTGAGGGCCACATTATTGATTTGACAGAGGCCACACAAGCTGATGATGTAGAGGAGCCTTCAACCAAAAGGCATAAAATGGAAGTAGGCCAGCCTTCAGTTGAGAGGAAAGAAAAGAAAAGGGATAAAGAAAGTTCCCTAGTTCCTGGGAATAGGTTATATGACCATAACCTAAGAAAATTGATTAGGCAGGGCAAGAAAAAGAAATCTGATATGGAGGAAAATGTTGAATTACCTCTCAAGGCTTGTATTGATGAAAGGTTGATACATCAACAACTGTTTTTAAATGATGATAATTTCATCAAAACTGAGGAGTTTAAAGCCTTCCTAAGGTGGTATAAAAAGGAGAAAATTAGAGCTCAATTAACTGTTGATGGGGAGGAGACAGTAACAAATGAGGCCCTAGTGGCCCTACAATCATATGACCTAGACACTGAGGACATCTCACCTGATGAGGCTAGGAAAATGGTATTGAGTAGTGGCATATTGCTTGCCGAGGGTTGGGATTTGGCTTATGCCTTCATAATTGATTATATACGAAAGCAGCTAGATTTGAAGATGGCAAGTGAGGTACAAATGGGGGATATGATTAAAGGATTTGGGTATAGCCCAAAATCTCAAGCCTTTTCCATGTGTAGCCTTTTCCCTAAGGACGAGAAGCCTCAGCTGGTGAAAATTCTAGAAAACATGGTAGGCAACCAAATGGTCTGGTCAGTACAGAATATAAGGGATTTTTAAATATCCCAAATCATGACACATTGGGCTCACTTGAATGAGGACAAGACTAACCAGCTGTCTGATAAGTGTAGCACATTGATAGAGGAGACTGGTGCATTGGCCAAAGACTGAGATATGTGCCACATCAAAATACACCAGCAAGGTCAGGTGATTGAAAGATTATTGAAGGGATTAGAAGAGAAGCCTGAGGTGGTGTATGTGCCTTCTCAAAAACCTTTGCAAATTGAAGAAAAAGAAAAGTCAGAAGAAGCGGTTGAGAAAGAGGATGTAGGAGAGAAGAAAAATGAAATTGCTTTGAATGCATTTAGGGGAATTTTACAGCATAGGATTAATATATTAAAGGATAAAAATGATGTTTTCCTTAATGCTTATAATAAGTTGCCATCTTTTCTTGATGAGGTAATGGGGTATCTTTCTATTTTGAACCCCTATTCTACCAAATGGTCTACCAGGGTGTAGTTGTTTGAAAAGCTTGCTTCTTTGCAAACCCTAAGATCAGATTTGCCTGAGATAGTAACAGATGTGGAAGATGAGATCAAAAAGGTTGATGTTTCTCTCTCATTCTTCAAGGGCAAATTGAATCAGATAGAGGTTAAATTGAGCCTCTTTTCTGCAGATTTTAATAGATTTGTTCCTTCCCTAAGAGGAGAAGATGATCAGGTAAAGACCTTAGATGCCTGGAGGAATGAGTTTGAAAGAAAAATGCCTAATAATGAGACATTTATTTTGGGATTAGATTTGGATGTTGAAGGATTTAATAAGATATTAGATGAAGCGTTCAAGGCAGAAACTGACATTAATAAGTTTTTGATAGATGTTAAGAGTATCACAGATGTCAGATGGGAGAGACAAAAGGCACAAGTATAGGGCACTCAAGACTTCAAGTGGCCAATAGATGATGAAGTGACAGCATGGGAGCTGATGACTAGGACAAAGAAGAAGAAGAAGACTGTAATTGAAGAGGAAATTCTAGATGAAGAGTAGAGGGGAACACTTGGCTCCTGACCAATGAGCACAGGGAGGTTAACTATAAATAGAGATGAGTGTAGGTTAGCCTGTATTGGTAGTCACTCAGTCTTAATGTAACCATCAGAAGCTATCCTGAACACTGTCAGAATAAGGCACCAGATTTTAGAAGAGACAAAGAATATCAGATCTACATCCTCTGTTTTTGTCCTCCCACCGCTTCCAAATTCTCTTATTTTATCTTTTTCTGTTCTTTTAGGATTAGGTTCCTTAAACCATCCGAAGCTTGTTGCATCCTAAAATAAAGGATTCCAAGATGGTTAAGGACCTATATATAGGACCAAAGTTGTAATTGTAAAACGGGGGGATGAAATATAATTGAAGACAAACCTTTTGATTTCTGTCTGTGTTTTGAGCTTTTAAAGCCTTTATATGTACATGGAGCATAATATATGAATAAAAATACAGTGCAATTTTATTCTACATTTTTGTTGTGTCTTTTATTATTGTATGCACTCTTTTATGTTTAATTTGCAAGGCATGTTAAACATAGTGGCTATAAGGTAGCTATTTAATTATTTGCAAGCTTCTTCTAAGGGGAGAATTAAACTTTGTGAGTAGTTTCAGAGAGTACTACAATAACTAAGGATTTGATACAATATTATAGGAGTGATAGGATAAGTTTGCAAGGCATTTTATCTAAGTTGTATGTAGGTTGTAAGGCATCCTACAGTATTTCTGTTCATATATATCTGTGGATTTACATCTTTTAACTCTATTGCCCAAGGATAAGCATTGATCTAAAGTTTGTCAAGTGATTCATCATCATCCAAGCATTAAAAGATATTTAAATCAATCACTTTTAGAGTATTTTTGTAGAATCAATTATGTACTTAAGGGTCATAGTTGAATTTTGTTGATTTCTTGAAGAGTAAATCAAATAGGTTATTCCTCCTAAATTCACAAGAATTGCAAAAAGGAAAGAAGAATGTATTTCTTAATTATGTTGCTGTCTGCTATCATGAAGATACTAATTTGGATTGTCAAGCTTATCCTTAGAATAATCATAGTCATCTATATTTTTATATACATGTCCATCTAAAATAGAGCATTCAGCACATAAGGTTCAATCCACTCTAAAGATACTGTTAAGACAATAATCATTCATAGGTAAAACCTGCCTGAGTCAGTGGATCTCAAAAAAGAAGGAGGTTGTAATAGGTATCCCCAGTGTTATCAAGAACCTCATCAATTAGTGTTTTTCCCTTGCTTGAGTCATAGTGTCAAAAGGCATTAAGGGGTCATAGAGTTGTTTAAGATTTCAAGTATCTTTCAGAGGCCTAGCAAGAAAAAACACTAACACATCATTTACATCTACAGAAGACATGGATGCACCTTTGATATATGATGTTGTGGATAGACCTAGATACAATTTTAAGAAATATCCTTTTAGGTCATGTGAAGATGACCCTGAAGGAGCATTTTCCCAGACACCGTATGGAATCTTGCATCTAGAAGACATTAGGGTATACATTCATTGCAAATATTACATTTTGGGTGTTGATGAAATTTCTACTGAAATAGAGTACATGACTGATAATGGAAAAATGAGAGATGTGTTCAAAACATGTAGATGAGTTAAACATTATGAGCATTCTAGACTTATGCGAATTCAACGAAGAGGAATGGTTTAATATATTGCTGAGAAGAGTTCATAATTAGTTTATCTAGATAGGTGAACAACCTGTAAAGATTTGTAGTCAACTGATACATGAGATCACTAGAATGGATGATACTAGAATCATCCCTATGGTAGAGAAGCATGTAAAGAGGCAAGTTGAAACCCTAACACACTCAAAATGGGATAGGTGAGCTATGACAATGAATGACATTTATCTACAGGATGTGAAATTGATTTCAATAATACTTGGTTACAAATTTTACTATAGTAGTAGACCTAGTTCAGTGTTTGCAAGAGTCATTATGATGGCTTACAGAATGGTGAAAGAAAATACTAAGTATAACACTAGTACATTATTGTCATTTTTTTTGATGGCTATGCGTCACAATTCTGACACTACACCGTCGACCAAGCGACATAGACCAGTGTTGCAGTTTTGGTGTTAGAATCACTGATGGATGGTATGTCCATCATTATTGCGATGGTATTAACTGTCACAATATGCACCAGCTACGATGGTTAACATGCGTTTGTTACACATTATGAGTGTTGTAATTATGATTACTATGCGATGGATATGCTCTACAGGCGATGTCCAGCTGTCAGATTATTCCAACATCTATATGTCGCATGTAGTGCTTTAGCGTCGGTCATTCTCTAAATACCATCAAAATTGTGATGGTATTGGCAGTCGCAATATGCACCGGTAATATGGTCAACTTGCCATTTTTACAAATTTTGAGTATCACAAGTATGATAGTATGCGATAGATATGATGTACATGCGATGTCCAGCTGTCATCTATTTTTGACATCTGGACATCACCTGTAATGCTTTGGCATCGGTCGTTCTCTGAATACCGTCGCAATTGTGACGGTATGCTATATTTAAAAAAAAAAATATACTTGTCGTGCATGGAGTGAGACCTTAAAATATTAAGCTTCTCTTTGTTTCAAGAATAGTTTAACATTCTCTACTTAACAGGGCCAACCACGTGAAGGTGGAAGCTCACATGGCCCCTCCTAGGAGCCTCTTATGACCCTTTACGACACTTTAAGACCTCTAAGATGTATTCTTAGGGATCATAAAGGGTCATAAAGGTTTATATGGGGTCTTGGGACACAACATCTAAGAAAAATAAATGTAGGCATCATGGTCACAAGTGTTTGGAGACACAACATAGTTGAGTGGTATACCCAGATGATGCATCGCAACCACTACTCCTCCAGTTCCAAGTTGACACTGCAAAATCCAAAAACCATAGATAAGGAATAAATTTAGATAGCGGAGGAGGAGGGCCATAAAGACCAATATAATATAGGGACCCTATATTATTTTGGTCATTACGACCCTCCTCTTCTCTCTAATTTTATTCCTTATCTATGGTTTTTAGATCCCACAGTGTCAACTTGGAATGAGAGGAGTAGTGGTTGTGTTGCATCTTCTGGGTATACCATTCAATTATGTTGTGTCTCCAAACAATTGTGACCATGATATCTACATTTAGGTTTCATAGCTGTTGTGATATCTATATTTATTTTTCTTAGCTATCGTGTTTATGTGCATGTCCTTTATGTGTTTGGCTTCTCTCCCTTGCATCCAAAATAAGATTTTCCCACTCTGAATCAAATAGGGACATCAATAATAAATGCATCTATTTTATTAAGGTTACAACCCAATATCAACAAGAAAATTACAAGAATATTAACTAAATTTAGTCAAATTACCTAGCTTCAAATATAGCCAAACCACTCACAGAGTCCTTTTGGCAATGTTGTTGAAGAAAAAATAGTGAAGTTGTTAACTGAAGATGTCAAGTATGACTTGAATCTTTAGATGCCCCAAAGACAGGAAGAGATAGAAAATGTTCCTTTGTATTTCTCTCTTCCTACCTTTGGGGCGTCTGATGCTTCAAGTGAATTTAGGGTGCAATTTTTAGTCTTTTGATGGTCAATCTTGTATAGAATCAACTAGCGCAAACAATCCACAAGGGCATTATTAATACATGACCAAATCTCTTCAAAGAAATCTATAACTTTGGAATTCATAAAATAATAATTTAGAGGAAATGTTCCACTAATTTATAGACTATTCCTATGGTTGGAATGAAAGTTATGTATTTTTAGAGAAGGTATATGCACAAGTGACAAACATGCAGATTTGGCCAAGCACTACTAGGAGCTTGAACCAACAACAAAATGAATTGTGATGATTTTATCACAATAGTACATCTATTGCTGGGTAAGCTCCCAATAGTACTTAGGAAAATCTTCATGTTCATCACCTGTGCATATACCTTCTCTGATCAACTCTTATATATAGGTGAAGGTTGTATATTTTGTATAGGTTGTGTGTGTGTGTGTGTGTGTGTGTGTGTGTGTGGAACCATTTGAATAGTGAGAACCATTTGAAAAACCCTATGGGACAAGACCTAAGTCTCAGGGGCTCATCATTGATGGCCTTGCCTACGTTTATTCTCAGAGACTTTTTAGTTCAAATTCATAGTCTCGAACTAGATCAATCTAGGTTCATTATAGTAAGGGTATAAAAATATCCTCAAAGGTTTATTTTTACCTAGTTTATAAAATACATAAGAGCAACGTAATTCATGCCATACATAAGGGACTGGAACTATTACTTATGAATAGTAAGAACCATTTGACTAACCCTATGTATAGATGATCTTGTTCAATTTGTGTTCATTTCATGAAATAAGGTTCAATGAAATGATGACAGTGATACAATGGTTCACATTATATAAGGTAGTGTATAATAGTGTAAATCTACAAATATGTAGTTCTGTAGTGTATCATTTTTTCAAGTTGCAATAAGAATTGGGATATACATTTTTAGATAAACAAAGCATCCTCTATTTTTTTATTTTTTATATTAAAAAAAAAGAGAACTCTTCTAAGTTTTTAATTTCTATTAATATTTATCTTTTCCTTTTTTTTAACCATTAATCAATTATCTTAGAATTTATAGTGTGTGTCAAAATTTACACTGTTGTGAGTACAAACATCCCTCCAAAAACACATTACTTTTGGGGGTTTGTCTATAATTCTAATTGGGGACGTTTCCCAACTTATGTAAAAGTGACTTAAGATGCAAGTACTAAAACTTGTGTGATATATTTTAAATCACTAAATAATGAAGTAATACCAAAGAGTATATGTTTTTGATTAAGGTAAAAATAGGCTTTGAAAGGACCTCAAAACCTTTTACATTAAAGTACTAGAGATAAGAATCAACAACCCATACAAACATAGAATGCCTGCTACGAACAAAAAGTAGGACCCCGACGAACCCCCATTAACCCAAAAAAGAAAAACAAAAAATTGCCAAAAAGAAACACAATTTCCAGCACAGTTTCCAGCATAACTTCCAGCCTAGATTCCATCACAGAAAAATTAAACTACATACTTTCATAGGCTTCCTCTGCCTCTTTTTGCATATCTTCCATTTTATCAATGGACTCTTTCAGTGCTTTCATCTCCTTTGGAATCTCTGGAATTTTCCTTTTAATGCCACTTCAAGTTCTGGTACCTGGGCCTAAGCTCCCAGCTTTGTCATCAATAGTGATTGCATTATTCTCCACTAGACTACTCTCCAAGTAGGCATATAACGCTTTGAGATTTTGAACTGAGACTTTAAGCCCTATGTTGCTATGCTTGAGAATAATACTTACCATATGCCCATGTGGCTGATTTGATTTTTCATGTCTTTGAGCTTTTCTTCCACAAGTGCATTGAATCTGGTCGTGATCTCCTCATTTTTGTCTTTATTATTTACCTTAATCAACAAATCCTTCTCCATTTCTTCCAGCTTGGTTTTGAAGGGCTCAATAGCTTCTTGCATTTTATTTAGGTGCTGCTTCATGTTCTTTATTTCCTCATTGAGCCAATTCTCTATGCTGGCACCATGATCCTCCTTGCTCTTTGTGATTCTATCATCAATTTCAAACCCTACCATAGTATTTTGGCCAGGGTCAGTTCCCTATCTTTTCTTTTTCCTATTACCAACCTTCAAGATCGACTGCTCTATTTTCTCCTCCTTATCCTTACCCTCATTCAATTATTCAATTTTTTCCTCCTTGTCATCTCCCTCTTTCTCTTCTTCATCTTTTTCCTCTTCTTGATTTCTAACTTCATTAACCCTATTCTCATCTTCTTCATTCAAGGGAATATCCTCCTCATTCATCTGGGTGTCCTCCTTATTCACTTGTTCATCTTTTTCTTTCACCAGATCCTCCTCATTTATCTCTTGGTCTTCCTCTTCAATTATGGGCATTTCCTCCTTCTCCTCTTCCTGAATCTCTTCTTCATTACCCTGACTATTGAGGGTTTGGTCTTCAATCTCCTCCTTCTTGTCCAGCTTCTCCTTTTTCTTACTCCTAACCCTTTTCTTCGGGTTCTCCTTATTTCTTTCTAGCTTAATTTTCTTAGCATTCCCTTTAACCCTTTTGGGAATGGGTTCCAAGATTTTATTTCTAGTGTATTATGAGATTAAAAAAATAATCCCTTCATGAAGCACCGGGTTGCTAGCTTTTTTTCTATGCTCCATGACACTGTTATTCAATGAGCTCAAAAGATAGAAAGGAAATGACACCTTTTTGTTATGCCTAAAATGATTTGCAAGAACAAAGTGAAGGTTGTAAATATTGGATTAGCAACCATCTAGGGTGAAATACTCAATCATGACAGTCAAAATGTTAGTCCAGTGACTCTTAATTTTGTTAATTTTCACATAATCCCCCATCCCTTTTCTCAGAAGGGCTTCTTCTTCTTCAGTTTTAGGGAAGATTTTGAAAGATTTTGTCCCAATGCGTTTATTATCCCTGTAAAACTTCATTCCTTCACTGGAAAGACCCGTAATCTCTAAAATAATGCTCATAGTTAGAGTAAAAGACTTACCCCACATATTCACCTTTCTATTCTTCCAGCCGTCTCCAAATTTCTTGGTTATTTCTTTGTCCCATCCATGCATTTTCTCCATATACTCGGTCACACCTCCCTTCTTCAACCTTTTCTAGACTTTTTTCATTTGTTTCCACTTTGTATAGTCTATTGGCTCCTCCCTCTTTAGACCTACACCCATATTAACTAAAGAATTCCAAACTTTCTGAGAGTGAATGGGCAGAAACGCAATACTGTTGTGATTTTTCTAATTCAAAATGCTAGATAAAACCCACAAACTTTGTGAGGTCACAATCTTCATAATTCTCATGTCCCTCGACTGAAAACTATCATAACTCTTAATATTAAGTGATCTACTCATCATTAATTTTGGTTTTAATTAATCCTTCAATATGGTTAATCTTATCGTACCTGAAAAGACATAAAATCTCCATATTGAGATCCGCTTCCCCTTTCCATGATTGGGTGACATCATTTTGGGCCCCACATTAGCAAAGCCATCTGCCGGCTTATTTACTTCCCTAAACACATGGGTTATGTGAATTTCTTTAAAAATAAGCATTAAGAATTTTTTTTTATCAATTATGTGGCCAATTGTCCAAGAAGTCTCATTCTTACCATTAATACAGTTTTTTATGTTTAGTGAATCTCCCTCCAACCAAAATTTTGAATAACCCATTCTTTAGCCATGATAACGACATGAAGAGCTGCCATTGCTTCAGAAACATGATTTGTATGAATTCCCAAAGGGGCAGCAACAACTCCAAGACAATTTATAGCTGAGTCTCTTATTATGCCTCCCACTCCAGCTCTTCCCAGATTCTGTTTAGCTACTCCATCAAAGTTACCTTTGACCCAACCAGTTGGCGGTGCAGACCATCTTGTGTTTTCCCTCAAATTTGAAATCTTGTCTATATGCCCCTAGTTTTTCATGTTAAGAATATCATTTAAAATTTGAGTGTTCTTAAGGGGGGATTCTCTAGGGAGAGAACCTTTAAAATTTTCCAGCAAACTTTTGCTAATGCGATTGGCCACAATCTCATGGGATGTTATTTTTTCTCTGAAGACTCTATTATTTGTTTCCTTCCAAATTCTCCAAGTGAAGTGATGAAGAAACAACCTCAAAAGATCTTTGGTTTCTTTACAATTGAAGGGGTATTACCAATGTTTAACTATATCCTGAAAGTTATTAGGTTTCACCCAGTCCAATTTGAAATGATTGAAGACAAAGTCCCACACTTTACAAGTATAAGTACAATGAATCAAGAGATGATTACAATTTTCTGCTTTAGAGAAACAGAGGATACATCTATTAGGCATACTAAGACCCCTTTTATAGAGATTGCCCACTGTTAGACTTTTATTCTGAACAAGAAGCCAAAAAAACATGTTAATTTTAGGAGTAAGCTTATTGTTCCATACCTGAGAACTGATTGGGTGATCTTCCCGGGAGAAGAGAAGGGTAGAAGTAGAAGAAATAGAAGATTTTCCATTAGCCTTTGGACCCCAAATCAAAGAGTCTTGTTCATTTTCTCTTAAAAACCAAAGATTAAGATGTTTATTGACCAGATAGAGGTTCTCATCAAAAGTGCTAAGGTCAACCCATTTCTCATTGATCCAATAATTATAATTTTTTTCCCCAATTATATATTTATAGTCCAAAATTTCTGGCATCCATTCATGCTTCTCATTAAGAGCTTCTTCCTTCAACCAATTATCATTCCAGAAATTAATTTTCCTGCCATTCCCAACTTCCATCTTATCCCTTTTCTAATCAGGTCCCTACCTTTCCTAATGCTATTCCAAATGAAAGAACCTTTGATATCCAAAGGATTCCTTAACATTCCTCCAAAGAGTTCGGATGATATTTTCTCTTGATAATAGTGTTCCATTTCTTCTCTTCTTCAAATATTCTCTAGCAATGTTTTGCCAGCAGAGCCTTATTAGTATTTTTAATAATTCTAATTCCAAGCCCACCAAACTTCTTAGGTTTACACACCACCTCCCAGAGCACAAGGCTTAACCTTTTATTCTCTCAAACTCCAGACTAGAGGAATCTTTTCTGGATTTTTTTAATCAATTTTGTAAACTTCTGAGGAATTTTGAAAAGACTGAGCGCATAGATTGGAAGATTTTGAAGGGTAGATTTTAGAAGCTAAACTTTTCCAGCTTGACTAAGAGTAGCTCCTTTCCATCCTGCTAGATTTTTGTGAAATAAGTCAAGGATGCCATTCCAAAAGGAATCATCAGGTTTATGACATAAAGGGAGACCTAAGTAGGAAGAGGGGAAATTCCCAATCTTGCAACCCAAAATGGCAGAGATCTTCCTTTGTCTTTCTTCAGGAGTGTTTCTGAAAAAAGGGAACTTTTATCCCAGTTTATAGATTGACCAAAAGCATTAGTATAGGTATTCAAAGCCTTTTTCATGTTCCTTTCTTCCTTAACAGAGGCTTCCCCCATCATGATAGTGTCATCCAAAAATTATTCATGTGAACATTTTTGCAGAGTAGAGGAAGGTTGGAGACCAGAGATCTGACCTGTTATCACCATACTATTGATATATCTCCTAAGGCTTTCCACCATTATAGAAAAGAGAATGGGGGAGATTGGATCACCTTGTCTCAGACCTCTTGTGGGATGAAAGAAATTGGAGGATCCCCCATTAACAAGAACATAAGAAGTCATAGTAGAAACCAATTGCATTATAATTCTTATCACATCTTTATCAAAGCCAAAATACCTAAGGATATTAGAAAGAAAAGACCAGTCCACTCTGTCATAGGCTTTTGACAAATCCAATTTCATCAGGAATCTTTGTTTTTTAGAGGCATGGAGAGAATGAATATTCTCATGCACCACAATAATAGAATCCATGATCTGTCTTCCCAAAACAAAACCATTTTGTTGAGGAGAAATCAGATTGAGTAGTAATCTCAATAGTCTAGTAGTAATGACCTTCGAAATGATTTTGTATAAGGAGTTACAAAGACTTATTGGTCTAAAACCATCAACAGTATCAACTCCTGGTTTTTTAGGAATGAGAGCTATAAAAGTAGAATTTAATTCCTTAAGAATAGATTTAGTTCCAAAGAACTCTTTAACCGCTGAACAAACATTTTTACCAGTGATGCTCCAGAACTGCTGGAAGAAAAACATTTGAAACCCATCAGGACCTATAGATTTCTCTCCTTCAAAAGAAAAAAACTTCCTTCTTGATTTCAATATCCGAAGAAATAGCTTTTAGGAGGACATTGGAAGGATGATCCACTTTACAAGGAATTTAAGAAAGTAATTTCCTTTGGTATTTTGAGTTAAGATTTTGATCTTTAGATAACAAGGTCGCAAAAGAACCCATCATTTCTTCCCTTATTTCCTCTTCTTTAGTGATTTTACCTTTATTAGTAGACAATGAATGGATTATGTTTATTGCCTTGTGTTTAAGAGAAGTTAGATGGAAAAATCTGGTATTCTTATCTCCTACTTTCAACCATAGAGATCTAGATCTCTGCCTCCAGAAAGTCTCTTCTTTGGCAATAATATTGTGAAGATATGCAAGGACAAAATTCTCTTGGGTTTCATATTTTCAGTTAGACCATTTCTTTGAATTTCCTCCTATATTTCTTTCAGGTCCATTTGGGTTTTATTTTTGAATTGGAAAATGTCCCCATAGACATTTTTGTTCAAGTATTTAACATTAGATTTCACATTAGCTAGTTTCTTAACCACTTTGAACATTGTTGTTCCTTCCACCTTAATATTTCACCAATCCCTTATTATATTTTCCTGATCAAGGTGGTCTAGCCACATCTTTTCAAATCTAAAGGGAACATTTCTTTTTCCTGTGAAGGGAAGAACATTAAAGGAAATAGGAAAATGGTCCGAGCCAATTCTGGTAAGAGAAGAAAGGGCACAGGAGAACTTGGTATACCATTCTGGATTAATAAGCACCCTATCAAGCTTAACTTGAATAAGATTAGGTCCCACCCTACGATTAGAACAAGTAATTGATCCCTTTCCGATCAACATCTAGCAACCCTTCATTAATAATGAAATCCATCAAATCTACACTACTTTCCACTTGGGATAAATTTTCTCCCTTTTTATCTTCCTACTTTAAGGGAGTGTTAAAATCTCCCATTATAAGAAAGTTATTCTCCGAGCTAGTTTCCATCTAATCATGCAACTTCTTCCAAAGCTTGAGTCTTCCAGATTTAGTATTGGGGGCATAAACATTTATAAGGGTCCAAGAGAAATTATCCTTTAAGCTCTGGACTTTGGCTGCTAAATTTTTTTATCTTCTTTTAGGAGGTGACAATCAAATCAAGATTGATTCCAGAAAATAGCCAATCCCCCAGAGGCCCCTTCAGAACTACTATCAAAACAATTCCCATTTTTTAACAATTTCAAATGCTCAATTTTATCTTTGATCATCTTTGTTTCTTGAATCAAAAGGATATTCATTTTAGAATCTCTAACTAAATTCCTAACTACATCTTGCTTATGAGGACCATTGAGTCCTCGAATGTTCCAAGAAATAATCTTTCTTTAATGATTGGAGAAAAAACCTGATGGATAGTGAGTTGTTTTCCATTAGCAATATTCTGTTTTGCTTCCTCTTCCCTTTGAGTTTTCTTTGATTTTCTTCCTTTTTCTGGTTTTGGAGTTCCTATATATGCTTTTTGCTGACCTCTTGTCAAGACTCCTAGTTTTTGACCTGCATTCTTCTTTATCGACTTCCCCATTGAGGAGCTCTCAGTTTTATTTCTTGAGTTTGAGTTCATTTCATAAGTAGAGTAGTTTTCTTCAAGGGATTTTGAGCCTTTCTTACCTGATCCCTTCTTTGAGTATCCCATAGTTGACCAAGAGTTTTCCTTGTCCTCTAGATCTATATCTTTCTTATTTTTTTGTTTCTCATTCTGATTAGGATCAGCTAGGGATTCCTTTTTGCTTCCCCTAGTTGTATCATTCTCCTTTTCCATTTTTTCCTTTGACCTTTGAGTTGTTTTATTTTCTATTTCTACCAAAATCTCATATTCTTCAAAGTCCCTTTCTTTTTCTTCTCCTTTGGAAGGAGTTAGATTTTCCTCTATCCTTGATTCATTCTTTTTTTTTCTCCTGTGAAAGGTTCCCCTTTTTCTTCTGTAGATGTGTTCTAGCTTGTGGACTCATTTGTCCTTTCTTCAAGAAATTTCTTTACTAATTCTTGAGCTTGAGTTTTTTGTGCTTCCCCTTTTTGCTCCTTCTGACTATTCTCATTTATTTTTTCATACATGATTTCATCCATCTGATCCCTATTCCTTCCAACATTTTTGGGATGACATTAGTTTCCTCTGTTTTTCTTTTCCATTCCATTCTCTGTCCTTTGTTTTGATCCTGGTCCTTCTTCTTTTCCTTTTGAGACTTCTGGGGGCAATGTTTAGCCCACTGACTAGATTTATTACATATGAAGCATGCAAAAGCTATAGATTCATACTCTACCTCTTGGATCCATGATCCCAATTTCAATTTCAAGGTTATCACCTGAGGAAGATCTACATTCTACTGAATATTAACACAAATCATTTCATACACCTGTCTTGTTCTAGATTATGTCATTGCATCAATAGATAGAAGATCCCCAATGGAACCTTCTATAGTGATCAAAATTTCCTCATGCCAATATTCCATAGGCATCCCAGGAAGACGAACCTAGACCGAAGCTGCTGTAAAAAAGCTATCATTATAGTTGAGGTTGGTTGTCCATTTTTGAAAAGATAAGGAGGATTTTCCCATCATCCAGGGACCCCCACACATAAAATTAGAAAGGTCTTCCCCATTTAAAAATTCAAAGGAGAAGAAACCTTTAGGCATATCTGCTACATCAACTTAACCTTTCACCCTCCATTTCTTGTCCGCAAAATATTTGACTAAATCTATATTCGGTCTTGGGCCCAAAAACTTGCCTACCAAAGTAGAAGCCATGATTGAAACCTTATGGTCCAGTAACAGATCAGGTATATCAATACCAAACTCTTGTTTTAGTGGGTTTTTTAAAATATTAACTTTGGGGAATAAAGACTTTTCCGAGGGTTTTATACCAAAAAGACCCACCCATTTCCCTTTCCCTTGATTAGTGGAAAAACCATGTGACTTACCTTCAGATGATTCTCCCCCAACATTTGAATATTTTGATTTTTTTCCTCTGGCCCCATTTCTGACCCATTATCCTTGCTAGACAGTACCAATGTAGATCCTCCAACTTTTTCCACAGATCTAACAATAGTTTTTGTTGGGATTAATGGGAAGTAGTACTGAGAGGGGAGGGGTGAATCAGTACCTCTAAATTTTTTAACTCTTTTCACCTTTCATAATTAGTAAACAATCTTTAGTTTATTACCGACCATATATGTTGTTCTGTCTTATACATGTAACATTACTTCATAATCTTAATTTTATGCAATCATTCATAGAAAAATTTATGAAAATAATAAACGCATAACACAAGATATGATAACGCAAAAAACTCCTGTTAGGAAGTAAAAACTGTGGTGGGGATGGCACCCACAAAACTTCACTATCTTTAGAATGGAAGGGAGCCGGTAAAGGCTTACAATTGATCACTTCTGATTATCTACCCTATTAAGAGTATTAATGTGGAGACTGATTAAGATCTACTCTGTTAAGAGCTTTAGCAACACTGATTTAAGTGTGCACTCGGTTAAGAGATTTACAATAGGACTGTTAAGTCCACTTTTCTTGAAAGGATTTATTAAGTGTACTACACTTGTTAGAATGAGTATAATATGTTTGACTTGATTGTATGAAATCTATAATTTCTGATTGTAGATCCATAAAAGCTCTTAGAATATGAATATCACCTATAGTGATTGATTAATACCTTTCTCTGCTCGTCGATAGCCTGTGTTCTTGTTCTTGAAAACTAAATTGATCCTTTTCTGTCCTTTTGCACGAAATCTCTTGTCTGGTCCTTAGATGCTCTCAGTGGCTACAATCATCATCGAACAACATGTTCACAATAGATTGAGCATCTATTTATACAAGTTTTTGACCTATTCTAGAATCACGCATTACAAAGTTAACTCTAGATCCAAGGTTTACAACTTGACCTTGATCTTTATTTTGCATATTTTAAATTAGTTAAACTGATAAAAAAAATAATAAATACATTTCTTCCTCTACACATAATGGTTTTAAAAATAAATCAAGAAGCTAAATATACAACTTCAGTGATTTATCTGACATGGAAAGTCAGATCCACTTTTTGCGGGATGTAACTGACTGTCAGTTCTTGGTCGTCGAGTTGAATTGAAAGTCTGCCAGTGTTCCTTTCTAAACTAATTGTCAGGTTCCCTTCATCTATTGGGTTCCACTCTTTGGTGTTTCATTAGGTTGCACTGTTGGTTACTCGTCGAGTTCCTTTGTCCTTTTTGTCATTAGGTAACATTGAATAGTGTTTGTCAGGATGCTTTGTTCTTGGCAGTATCGGGTAACGTTGGCATCTGGTAGTGTTGTGCCCTGTCTGTCAGTGTAGTGTAAACTAATGGTGTGTATCATGTTTTTCCTTTTATATACTAATGGAAAAATATAATGTCTTCAATCTCCCCCTTTGACATTAGAATCAAAAACTGATATGTGCATAATACTAAAGTGTTTAGTATGTACACTGTGTATATATCCTTGTCATTATATGACTCCCCCTAACTTTATGCATTGGTATAGTATAAGTATATGTACATGTCTACTATACATTTCTCTTTTTGTTCTCTCCTCATTCTGATGATTGACTGTACATATCATATCATTTCCCCCTTTTAACTAAAGTGAGTGAACATATCATTTGCACCTTTATTTGATACTCATGACAAAAATCTGCAACTGATAAGATGCCAAAAATGTGACAAAAATGTGTAACTTACAATGTGTCAAGAATATGTGAGTGGGTGTTCTTGATATTCTCCATCAATTTATCCCATTTTTCTTTGAGGAGTTCTAGAGCCATGTGCTCGAGATCAATTCTTGCATACATATCATAAATGTTGTCTAGGACAGACATTTCTAGTGTGGAGATTAGTGCTCTTGCCTCTATCATATGACTTTGTAGTAATGAGAGTGTTGGTAAGAGTTGAGATTGGATCTCATTTACCTCATCTCTAAACTTGGTTTCTGCAATTTGTATGTCCTATCTCAACTTTCTAGCTTGCTTTAGCTACTCATTGTGCAATTTGATTGCTTCTTCACTGTTTGTGAGACTTTGTGCACTTGTTTGAATATCAACATCTATTTGTGCTATCTTGTTGGTATACTCCTTTATGAGTTGATATAGTGTGCATAACTTTTTTATCAAGGTAATAGCTTCTGAAATAATTGGTTCTATTGTGCTTACCAGTTCTGAAAGCTTTACCTATTGCAATGCCACTTCTTGGCTTATCTTTTCAGCTAACTTGAACTGATATTTCTGTTCAAGTCTTTCTTCCATGGACTTCTCATCATGTATGTTCTGAGATGTGATTGCCTCTGTGAGAACCACTAATTGATCAAGCATTGGGGCTGTTTGATCAACATCTATATTAAGTACAATTTGTTGAAGTATACCTTGTGCTACTTCAAGTACCTTTGCCTCCTTTGTGGCTTTTCTCAACTTATCTTGCATTGCTTTCCTCTCACAAATTTTAGCATACTTTGTTAATGTAGTAGGATCCAATGTCCTCGGATCACATACTGGAATCTCAATGATTTCATCCAGAGTGACTAGATTCTTATGCTTTCTCTTTTTCTTCTTTGAGATTTGTGTGGACGTAGATGTATGAACTACCATTGTTAGTTCATTTGTCTTCTCTTAAGTGCTTGGTGAAGGCTTTGTTGAAGATGCTTCTTGTGTTTTCTACTTGGTGTTCACCTGCCGGTTTGGTGAAGATGTCTCTCCATCAACCTTGGGTGTCTCTGTAGATTTTTCTTCTATTTTCTTCTCCTGGGCATATGTATTTGCCTCTTCACCTTTTTCTTTCTTCTTGTCCTCTTCCTTATTCAGATTAGTAGATTTATCTTTATAATCATCAGTTGCAGCTTGTTCTACAGTTGTATCCTTTGTTGCATCAGTTGTGTCCTGATCGTCGGTATTGGTTTGTTGGGAAGTGACATATTCATCTTTTTGTATTTGATCTGTAGGGTCTGGTTCTGTGATGTCAATGACTGAAGTGTCCTGCCATGTTGCATTTGCAAAATTCATTTCTTGATTCCCTATTGTCTTCAATTCGTGTTGCTTTACCTGATCCTTAAGTGATATAAATATCACTTCATCTTTGTTTTGTGGATCTTTGTCCAAATCATAATTAGTGATGTCTTGAATGTCAAGATCATCCATAACTTTGTCTAAGTCAATTGGATTCATATCTTCAACATTGTCCAAAGCAATGTGCTTAGGACTTGCCTTATTTTTCTCCTCCTCTACATGAGGTGTGTTTTTGAGAAGTAATTGATTCTCACCACTTGTTGACTCTGCAGGTAGATCTAGGAGTTGTCTCCATTTTGTTTTGGTCATACTATCTAGCTCTACAAACTTATCTTCTATTACTTTGTAAGCTCTTATCTTAGCTACAAATTTACCTGAGTGATTCTTCATTATTTCCTTTATTTCATCCATTTTTGATTCGGGAGGCATGAGTTTGACAAATACCCTCTCCCTTGATTCTCTTTCAGTTTGTAGAGCATATGACCATTGTTGAGATATTCTGTTACCCAAATCTTTGGGTATTTGGTTGATAAATTTAGTTGGTACATATTTGAATTTTACCATTAACCTGATGATTGCCTCTTGTATCTTATTTTTGTCTTCTGGTTTCAGTGTATCCCATTGTCTAATTTTCTTATCATACATGGTGCTCGATGCAGCAATAGACTCAGCAGCCTAATCAATTGTTTGATTCCTAAAATTTTTGTTAACTACATTAGGCTCATTGTCTTTAGTATCTTCTATGTCAGCTTTGGTCTTGACTAGTCTTTTTCTCCTTTTTGTAGGTGTTTGTTTCATAGTTTTCTGCTTTGTTTTCTTCTTTGTCAGTTGCTTCCTCTTATAGGTCCTTACTTGACCTTTCTTAAGAGGAGTGGTGTTGGTCTTTGTTGTTTGGCTCCTTGTTCTTTGTTTCTTTGTAGGAGGTGGAGGTGCATCAGATTAAGTTGCCTCAGAATTAGATTTATGCTCATGTTGTCCTTCACCGATGGTACCTTGTTCATTAGTTTCCTCTATTTGTTCATGTTCCTCCTCATTAACCAATAAAATATTTTAAAGATTCTTTACCATTTTTTTCTTCTTATTGACAATATTTTTGATTACTAGGCCTGATTTAATGTTAGACTTGGCCTCTTCATATGTT
Source organism: Thuja plicata (assembly GCA_018584345.1). Classification (NCBI taxonomy): domain Eukaryota; kingdom Viridiplantae; phylum Streptophyta; class Pinopsida; order Cupressales; family Cupressaceae; genus Thuja; species Thuja plicata. The sequence goes on from MU223194.1 coordinate 2,269,968, forward strand.
CCAAATATGGGTTTCTTTCTTTCAATGGGCTCATTCACCAATGCATCAATTGCATTTGTAGCTTGATCTATGTTGATTTCATAATTAAGAGGTGCTAACCAAGCTTTTCTAGGTACAACTAGTTTTATATTGGTGAAGTCTGTATCCACAATGAAACATATCTCATCCCTATGTTTCTCAATTAGCTACTCAGGGATCCTCACTCTTTCCATCATCTTTTCCTTGAATTCAAGGAAGTAAGCAGTCATCACTGAATCAAAATTTTCACCTAGTGACTTGATAAGTTCACTAATTTGCAGTGTGACTGGTTTTGTTGTATCCCACTTCACTTTACCTAATGAAGGAAAGTATTCTTGGAAGTAAAATAATATACACATGATAAGTGAACCAAACTTACATGTGTTTGTCTTTGCAGACTTGATTGTTGTCATGTTTTCATCCAGTTGTTTCAATAGGATCTCACATAGATCCATCTGTATTCCCTTTGTCACTATATTGTAGGATATGCTTACTACTGTAGATGCAATGCTGTTAAGCCTACTTGCCTGGAAGATATTGTAGCCAATTACACATGCACCGAACCTCAGTTCTTCATCGGTGATGGTCTTCACTTTTAGACCTCTATTATCCCACATAGCTTTTGTGAGTTTTTTAACTTCTGGCTTGGAAGGATGCTTATGTGCTTTAGGCTTGTTGGTTGTAATGCCCCGCCAGGGAACCTAGGAGAACTAGCCTAAAATTGACACTGAGTTAACAGGATAATTTTTTTTAGATGTTTACAAACAATAATGATAACAATGCGGAAGCAATGCAATGAGATACATGACATACACATAAGAACAACTCATACACAGATAACAATCCTCAAGGGTTCCTTGACGTAGAATCACTTAAGCAAGATAATCTACGAATAACAACTATAAAGAACTAACACAAATGATACATCAAATGAATCTAATAATATGCATCTCATAACTCACATCCTTTGCACATGTCGTAGGGTATGTAGTAATCACTCTAATACAAGTATGATTCAACAAATAATATAGGTATCACATCTGATACACTATTACAAGATTACAACTGATATGATAAGATCAAAACCTCCTAAGATAAACATGATGAATACATATGGTACAACTCATGAAACTATACAAGTCTCCAAAAGAATCAGAAGATATAACTGCAACAAGGATCATCCAAGCAAGAAGAAGAATCGTCAGATCTCAATGGTAATAAGAATCACTACCACCCGACCGCGTGGAACCAAAGGTCCACTCCCTCCATGCTGAGGAGATAATAACAGGCCCACTCACACGGGTATACAACATGAAGACAATCAAAGGTATACAAGCCATCATACATAAACACATAGGAAGATCCCAGAAGCTTTCTGATCACAACGAGAAAGATTAAAGAAAAAGCATAAAGATGGAAAGATCAAGACAACTGAAAATCCAAGATCATACAAGGTACATCATCCAAAGATAAAAAGAACATACATACGATATCCAAAACACCAACATAACCAAATACTGAATCTAAA
>MU223194.1:2299582-2311744 GCA_018584345.1 Thuja plicata
TTTTCTAGGTGAAGGTTCATCTTAGTCATATAAGAATGCCAGTTGAATTTCATTGCCAGATCATCTGTATTGGCGAAGTTATTAAGGATTTACTATTGAGATTTTAGGGTGCAAAATCTTTGAGCTTAATTTTTAGGACCTTAGAGGCTCCGAATTGAGGTCGAACCCCTGGTTAACTTGCACTTTGCTAGTTAGGCATTGTAGATCGCGATCTCCCCTTTCCAGAAAGTGGTTATAAGAGCCAATCGGAGCTACGGTTCAAAAGTTATGGCTTCCGGAAGTTGGGCTACCTAATCTCATATTTTATAAATATTTAAAGCTGACCCTTTTGTAATAAAAATGAAAAATAATTAAATGCTAAGGGTAGTCGGCCTTAATGGCTAAATTTATGGAACCTTCTTAGGCAGTGGAAATTGCCTATATAAAGAAGGCCCGTAGTGTTGTCTAGGGCAGTTCTGGGTAGATCTGGGTAATAATTCGAGGCTTTGTCGTACAAAATATTGTAAGGGGAATGCCCATGTGGCTTTGCATATTGTAATTCTGAAATTTTGTAATTCCACATTTGTGGAGATAATAAGAAGCCCATTTTTTCAGTTCTTGCAAATTGTTGTTGCTTCTCTGTTTCTGTTATGTGTTTGTGGCATTAAGGGGAGCACCCTTCATCAGAATCCACTTTCATCTTCTCCTGAATCTTCATCAGTTACACCTTCTTCAGCATGGTAACATTCCTTCCTATACTTAGGTTTGTAATCAGATCTGAACTTCTTGACTCTTGTCGGACACTTAGATGCGAAGTGACCAATCTTATTACATGAAAAACACTTTAATGGAAGCTGTCCTTCATACTTTTCTTTTCCTTTCTTTTCTCCCTTAGCAATCATGGCAATTATCTCTTCTAGCTCTTCATCAGTTTCTTCATTCCCATTATGACTAGAGATGTGTGAGGATTTCTTACCGTGGATTAATGCTTTGAAGGCTGTTTCATTCTTTGGTTTAGTCTTCAATCTTGATATCTCAAATACAGAGATTTTGCTGATCAAAGTCTCTCTCTTGAAGTCTTTATAAAACTGCATGGTCTCATCTAGAATGTTGATTTTTCTTTCATAGTCTGCTGTCAATGTAGTCATTAACTTGTCCATTATGTCTTCTTCTGAAATTTCTCCTCCATTGTTTCTAATTCCAGATACTGTTTCATTTATCCTTTGATTATAAGCTCTAATGTTTTCTTTAGGTAACATTTCAAGACTATTGTATTTCTTCTTCCATGTCTTCCTGCGTGCATTCTTTGCTTGGATGTCTCCTTCAAACATATCTTCCAAATACTTCCATATGGTATAGGCTCGGTCAACTTTCTTGATTTTAGAAAATTCATTGTCTGATAGGGCACTGATTAGGACTTCTTTGGCAATTGAATTATTGGTAAATGTTTCCCTTTGTCTATTAGTAGCATCATCCTTTGCAAGGTCTTTCAGAAATGGAATTACAACTTCTTGTTTAGCAATCTCAAATATCTCAAAGCCAACACATTGTAGATGTGTTCTCATTTTGTTCTTCCAATCCAGATAGTTCTCTCCATCGAAATTAGGGCTCTCTTTTCTAAAGTATTCCATCTGATCTACCTTAAGCTGTTAGGATTTTTCTCCAAGGCACTTGGCTCTGATACCAATTGTTAGAATACTTCAGGGATAACTGAGAGGGGGGGGGGTGAATCAGTTATCAACAACTTTAAATATTTATCTTAAACTTATTAATCTAGATTGATACAAAGTAAATGCACATACAGATAACACATTACACAACACATCAATTTGGTTATGGGGAAACCAAATAGTAAAAACCCCGGTGGGAATTAGTACCCACAAAGAACTATATTGTTCATAGTGATCCTTGTTAAAAGATCTTCCAACCCTGTTAGGAGTTTTACATTACAATGTAGTAGTATAGTGACCTAGTTAAGAGTCAGACCCTGTTAGGAGTCTTTTAAAATAACCCTATTAGGGGTGGAGGACTCACTATCCAAGGACTCACTGTCCAAGTGGTGAAGGCTACAACCTTCTGGTTATTTGATACACACTATATCAACAAGGTGAACTGTTGTTTGTGACACTGCTTGTCTGATCAGTTCCTTTTATGCACTGATGCTTTAACCTCTTGTAAAGCACTAAAACAATCTTCTCTATGTTCTAAAATCTTCTACTTTAATATCTATATTATCAACATATGATAAATATAGCTCTGCTACGTTAACACTCTGCTCTACTTTTCTAATCTCTTGCTTTTGCAACTCTTCTTATTAAAAATGACCTTCTATAAGTACATACACCAAGTATGAGATCATGGGACCTATAGGAAAACTCTTCTTAATATCCTTGTTAGCTCTACTAAGCACGCAGGCATAATTACAACCGCGCAAGTACTAACTGAATAGATGTGTCCCTTCACTAAGTCGGCTTCACCAATTTGACCATAACTTTGTAATATTCTTGAATTATGTTTGGCACGTTTAGATTAATATCAAAAACTCATAACTCATCATGAATATACATGCATATACTGAATATAGCTGCAACTCGATCAACATGTTACATATGTCGGCCTTACACCGTTATTCCTCCAAAACTATAACCGTTAATAACAGAATTACATATCTTTACTGAAACTTCATATCTGGGTCTGCATGTATGAAAATAGCATAGTAAACATGTCAACAACATGTATCTATCCATGCTGGTCTTTATGTCATCATATGGATAAGTACATACACAAGTACTGCTGTGTATTATATGTTGTCATCAATGACATATATACAGTCAATCAATTGTTCAGAATCAAATCTCCAACACCAAGAATAATTTAATGGCTTCCAGTTTTCTCACTGGGGCAAATGTATCAATGTAATCTATTCCTTCTCTCTATGCCTATCCTTTAAATACCAATCTTGCTTTGTTTCTAACTACTGTACCATCTTCATTCAGCTTGTTTCTGAATACCCACTTTGTTCCAATCACATTTTTGTCACTGGGTCTAGGGACCGATTCCCATGTATCATTTTTAATTATCTAATCTAATTCTTCCTTCATTGCATTCTTCCAATCAGAATCATTACAAGCATCTCCAACACTAAAAGGTTCAATCTGTGAAAGTAAACATACCTCTTCATCCATTGCTAGACTTTTTTCTTTTGATCTGGTCAAAACACTGCTGCTCTGATCTCCAATGATATCATCTTTAGAGTGGTATCTGGATGTGAAATTAGGAACCTTAGGTGTGACTTCTTCTTTTGTAATATGAGATTCTTCTCTGCTTGATTCAGGGTCATTGCATGAGACATCAATGCGATCAAACATTTCTTCAATAATAGTATTTTTTCTGCTAGGCTTGGGTTCATCTTCAATCATAGGTGCATATTCATAGTACCTCTCTTGAACCATAAAATTTTCATTAATCTTAACATGCGTGCTTTCAATTATCATCTTTAATCTCAAATTGAAACATCTGTAATATTTTCTTTCTGTAGAGTAACCAAGAAAATACCTTCATCACTTCTAGCATCAAACTTACCAACACCATCATCTCTCTTGATGTAGCACTTGCTTCTAAAGATTCTAAAATACTTTACTATAGGTACATTACCAAACCAAAGTTCATAGGGTGTCTTATCTGCGCTTGGCCTCAATTGAGTTTTGTTGATAGTATAGACTGTTGTATTCACTGCATCTCTCCAATATGTGTGCGCAAATTTTTCTTCAATCATCATAGTATGCACGATATCAAGTATAATCATGTTCCTCCTTTCTGCTATCCCATTCTATTGAGGGGTTCTAGGTGCACTCAACTATCTTTTAATTCTATGTTCTTCATAATAGTCAAAAAAATGATCAGAGGTGAACTCTCCTCCTCTATCTGATCTCAGACATTTCAGTTTTAGTCCAGATTCATTCTCAACCTTAGCCTTGAATATTTTAAACTTCTCAAAGGCTTCAAAATTATCCTTTAAGAATGAAACCCACATCACCCTAGAATAATCATCAACAAACAAAATGAAATACCTTTCTCCGTAGTATGATCTTGTTTGGGTAGGACCACACAAATCTGTATGCACTAGGTCCAATTTGTTTTCATCTAAGTTCTACTTGCTTCTAAAGGAACTCCTTACATGCTTACCCATAACATATTCCCTGCATATTGTGTCAATTGGTCTTGCAATACTTGGTAGGTCTCTAACTGCCTTGACATTACTGATCTTTACTATATTATCAAAATTGATATGACATAGTCTTTTGTTCCATAACCAACTGTCATCTACTTTTGCAACAAAACAACTTACATCAGAATTGAGCTGAAAAACATTACCTTTTGTTTTGGATCCTAATGCAATCATGTCTCCATCCTTCTTGTTAATGATGCACTTGTTTTCTTTGAACTCCAAATCATAACCTTTGTCAAGTAGCTGTCCAACACTTAGTAAGTTATGATGTAATCCATCAACATATAGAACATCATCTATCTTGTTCTTTCCATCCAAAGTGATAGAACCTCTGCCTATGATAGGTTTAGGAGTGTTATCTCTAAATATAACCATACCACCTTTGTATTTGTTTAAATGAACAAATCTATCTTTGTCACCTATCATATGATGAGAGCATCCACTGTCAATGATCCAATTAGTTCTGATGTCTGCTTTGGAAATTAAGGCTAACTCTTGTTCTTCCTTTTCATCTGCAATGTCCATTTCCTCAAGAAACTTCTCCATGTCTCTAAGGGAAAAAAACCCAATTTCATCTTCTCCCAAATCTTCATCAGTTACACCTTCTTTAGCATGATAACATTCCTTCTTATATTTTGGTTTGTAATCAGATCTCAACTTCTTGACTCTTGTGGGACACTTAGATGCAAAGTGAGCAATCTTGTTATATGGAAAGCATTTGAATGGAAGTTTTCCTTCATATTTTCCTTTTACTTTCTTTTCCCTTTTAGCAATCATAGCAATGATTTCTTCTAGTTCTTCATCAACTTCTTCTTTCTCATTATGACTAGAGATGTGCAAGGATTTCTTACCATGGACTGAGGCTTTGAAAGTTGTTTCACTTTTAGGTTTAGTATTCAATCTTGATATCTCAAATGTAGAGATTTTGCTAATCAAATTCTCTCTCTTGAAGTCTTGTGAGAATTTCATGGTTCCCTCTAGAATAATTATCTTTTTTTCATAGTTTGATGTTAAAGTAGTTAGCAACTTGTGCATTACATCTTCTAATATTTTTCTACCATTGTTTCTGATTCCAGAGACTGCTTCATTTATCCTTTGATTGTAAACTCTAATGTTCTCTTCAGGTAACATCTCGAGACTGTTGTATTTATTTTTCCATGTCTTCCTATGTGCATTCTTTGCTTGAATATCTCCTTCAAACATATCTTCTAAATACTTCCATATGGTATATGCTCTGTCAATTTTCTTGATCTCAGAAAATTCACTATCGAATAAGGTGCTGATGAGGGATTATTTAGCAATTGCATTATTGGTAAATGTTTCCTTTTTTCTATTAGTAGCATCATACTTTGCAAGGTCTTTTAGAGATGGAATTACAACTTCTTGTGTAGCAATTTCAAAGATCTCAAATCCAACACACTGTAGATGTGTTATCATTTTGTTTTTCCAATCTAGATAATTTTCTCCATCAAACTTAGGGATTTCTTTTCTAAAGTAAGACGTCTGATCTACCTTAAGCTATTAGGCTTCTTCTCCAAGGCACTTGGCTCTGATACCAATTGTTAGAATAGTCACAAAGAATAAATGAGAGGGGGGGGTGAATCAGTTATTAGTAACTTTAATTATTTTTACTTCCTTAACTTTAGAATACAACAAAGTAAATTCTTAATCAGATAACACAGTACACAACACACAATTTGATTACAGGGAAACCAAATGGTAAAAAACCCGGTGGGAATTAGCACCCACAATGAACTATACTTGTTTATAGTAATCCCTGTTAGAAGATATTTCAACCCTGTTAGGAGTTGTACTTTACAATGCAATAAGTATAGTGACCTAGTTAAGGGTCGGACCCTGTTAGGAGTCTTTTACAAATAAACCTATTAGGGGTGGTGGACTCATTGTCCAAAAGCTCAATGGTGAAGGCTACAACCTTCTGTATAACAGATATGCACTATATATGATGATGAACTATAGAGCAAAAATGTTGTCTTGATCAGTTCCAGTGTATTACAATCTTTCACTTCTTCTTCACATAGACTCTTGATGAATGAACCACATCTTATATTCTGCTCTGTACATCTTCTGTCTCTTTTCGTATCATTCACACTTAGCGTATCCCAATTGTATTACTATAAGTATCTTCTTGAAAGTATGAGATCATGGGACCTGTAAGAAAACTCTTCATAACATCCTTATCGGCTCTACTAAGCACACAAGCATAATGACAACCGTGCAAGTATAAACTGAATAGACATGACGCTTCACTAAGTTGGCCTCACCAAATTAACTCTAACTTTGCAATCTTCTTGAAACATGTTTTGTGCCTTTAGATGACTATCATCAATTCATAACTAATCATGAATATACACATGCATATCCTAAAGATAGGCGCAACTCAAGAAACACGTTACATATGTCAGCTCTGAATAGATACTCTTCCAGAACTGTAATTGCCAATAACAGAATTACACAACTTGACTAAAACATCATATCTAGATCTACATGTATGAACATAACATAATAAAAATGTCAACAACATGTAGCTAACCACGCAAGTCTTCATGTCATCATTTTTATAAGTACATATAGAGTTACTACTGTGTATTATATGTTGTCATCAATGACAAACATACAATCAATTAACTGAACATAATCAAATCTCGAACAAGTAAACATGGTGAAAATAACATTTTTTTCCAAGAAATTTGAACAAGAAAGATTTGGTTACTTCTATTGGATTCTTGTTATTTTGAGTATCATCAACATTGCAATATTTGTCTTTCTATTCTATAAGGAATCCATAACACAGACCTATCAAGCAATGTAGGTGAAGGAATGGTTGAGAGGACAATGCATAGTTATGAAAAGTGATAGGGGTACTATAATTCCATTCTAAAGGGAAAATATTTAGAGGAGAGTTTTTTCAAATGATAATGCATTATGAAAGATTAATTGGGTATTCTTAGTAAACAAAGGCCATTTACTATACATTTGTTTATCCTATGTTCTATGTTGTATAAAACCTTAATTGTTTTGTCTAGAAATTTTGATACAAACCTTCACACCAAATATCTCAACCCTAAACCCCTAATTTCAATGTTTGGAGAATTCTTGAAAGGCATATGATATGAAAATCACTTGCATTAATAGACAAAACAACCAAATCTAGCGTAAACCCTCTAACTACAAAATTGCTACGCCTGTAGTGACACTTTAGTGAAAATTTCCTTAACTTCACATTAATTTTTCCACAAAATGGAGATCCAAGGTCATTCATTCAAATAAAATAAAATTGTATACCGCTTCACCCAATGTTACATCAAGTAGAAGCTAAATCAGGAAAAACAAATAGAGACAATTCTAACCTGCAGCTGTGGATGCCAGCATAATGTAGACACCTAAAATTGACCAGGTGTATCTCAAGCATTCCAAACTATAAATCTCAGACAAATGCTTCAAAATATCAATGTAAAACAAATGGACATTTATAAAATCAAATGGACAAAATTCAAATCAAATTAAAAGATTAAATAATCATGAAATCAACTAATTAAATTCAAAGCCTAAAGGGATTAATCAAATTATGTAATTGATTTTTTTAATTGTATAGTTCAAATCAAAAAGGATCAAATCCAACCCAATCACCCTTCTATGACTCATTTAATTAAATGATGAAGTTATTTAATTCCTAATATCTTTGAGACAACCAACCAACTTTCCCTCCATTTGAAAACACCTCAAATATTTTGACTTAACCAAGCTTTGATCATGATCAACTCAATCTACCCTCTACCCTTGGGAAAATGCTATAAATACAAGCCATTTCCTTTGTGTTTGGGATCCAAGAATTCAAGAGAAAAAGCATCCTAATTATAGGAACATTGAGAGCATATGAGGAGCATTTGAGAGATTTTTGAGAGAATTTTAGCATTTGCATTGCATCTAGCATATCATGTTTAGGAGCATTTGTTATTTTCTCATATAATTTTGGAGCATTTTGAGCATTCTAGCTAGATTGGAGCATTTAATTTTCATACATATCTCGTTCTAGGATTGTCCTTGAGAGAGATTAAGCCTGAGAGCTCTCTTAACAAAGCTTGGATAGAGAGCCATGAGATGATATAGATTGTTTAGCTTCAATTCTTAGATTAACTTGTTTTATCTTTCCATAGAATTGTTGCTTTCAATCTTAATTTCATGAAGGTGTATTTTCCTACACACATAATGGCACCCACCGTGGGGCTCTAAGCCTCTTTACTAATGTTTTTGTGATAATATTTGGTGTGCTTACTTGGTTTTGGTGTTTTTCTTGTAGAAAACAGGAGAAGAGCCGCGTATGCTATGCCAAGAGCCGCCTAAAAACAACAAAACACCGCCTACGGAGCTTGATTCATCTTCGTCTTTATTTTTGCTGCCGCATTTGAGATAAAGTGGGCTGCCTACCAGATAAATCATGCCACCTATTAAATAAAGTGCACCACCTGTGAATTTTTAACAACTACCTACCAGCAATCTCTGACCGCATTTTATATTTCTTGCACCACTTGCTGCTTTTAATTAGCCTCCTGTGGTATTTTAAGAGCTGCGTTTAAGAATTTAACAACCGTGTTTAAAGCTTTAAATTATGCTTAGTAATATTTGATAGCCGCTGTTTAGCTGTTAAATGCCGCGTAATCTCTTTTGCTTTAAATCAGGTTTTAATTAATTCTGTCACTGGTGTAATCCTCTGTGTTTTCCTGTTCTGCAAATGAAAAATCACCCAAAGGTATAGAAACCAGAGAAGTGGATCTCCAAGCCTAGAAAAGAGGTAAGAATCAAAACCAAGAACGATAAAGAGATACATAATGCAAATTTATTAGAGAGTTTGTTTAAGGAAGAGCATTTGTATGATTATTATATTAAGGTGTTCTTTGCATATAAACAAAAATTTCCTACTCTCTAATTGAGTTTGCATGCTTACTTCTTTAAAGGCTTTAATTGATAAATCATTCATTTGAAAAGAGATTTTTAGGAGGTATTTGTGTCATTTAAGATTTTTCCAAGTTTTCTTCACTTTGATGTGCTTTGTGTTGACTAACTTGTTGGAGGAGATGGAGTGGGAACGATCACCACTAGGTGAGTAAAAACAAGCCAAAAACTCAAAAATGTGCCTAGCCTTTTGCTAGCTTCAAAATCAAGTACTTATCTCATCAAGCTTGCATTTGATCAAATTGTGGCTTTACTTTAAATCTAGCATAAGTAGAAAATCTTCTATTTTCATCCAAATTGAACAAGAATTAGGCATATGCTCTTCACTTTTTGAAGTGAATCAGAAAGCCAAATGTGCAAATCCAATTTGGTAGAAAGACAAGGATAAACAATTGAACCACACATTTCAATTCTAAGAACCTCCTTGTTAAGGGGTTGAAAATGAACAAATATGTTTGAAGTGTTTGGAACAAAAGGAAGACAATATGGATATGCTTTTCACTCTTTGAGTGAATTAGATTCCCAAACTTGTTCGACCAAGTTCAATTCACGCTTTTCATGAACATGCTAGCTAATTAGAGTTTTAAAGGGTCTGCCTCCCGAGAATTACCTTACGAGGATGGCGAGAGGGAACAACCAAAAGTGGGAGATATTTGCTTTTACCGCAATATCGTCTGACCCACTATAAATAATGCACTTTTCCTTAATCGGAAAGTGACTAAAACTTGTGCAAGCCATCCTCACTTCCTCTAGTAGTCCTTTGGGATTGTGCAAAATTATACTTTTGTGCATTTGGGAAGCCCTCAAAGGGGTAAAGGATCTTGTCAGGGTTTAGACTGGAATAGTTTTGAGACCTGATAAAGTAGCAGACCTACCTTTGTAGAGCCATGTTTAAAAGCCAAATTTGTTGATGCTAAGGTAGATTGCTTGGAAGACATTCTTGTGTAAACCTGTTAAAAAATTTGAGAACATACACTTTTAGTGTGGTTTTTAGAGATATGATGCAAATTTTATGTGTGTGTTGAGTTTTTACTTCATTTTCATGCAAGAATACTTTTTGATAAATCTGATCAAAGACCTTAAAATTTTAAACCTCGAAAACATCAATAAAATTGTCAAAATCAAATTTGATCAGCAAAGCACTGTGTATAATCATTTCAGAGCTGCTTGAAAACAAAGATAGGCTGCTTGTTAAAATTAAAACATCGCTTCATAACAGTAAACAACCACTTGTTAACTGGAAAGAGCCGCGTACAAATATTTCCAGAACACTTGGCAACAGACAAACGCCGCCTGCCAACTGAAAGTTTGAAAACAAGAAAATTTGATTTTTGGATACCCTTTTGGACGTTCTATCACTGTGGATACCTATCTTGATCAGAATCTGTCATTATTGGGCATTTTGCAAATTTATACACGGATTGGTCATTAAACAAGTTTGAAAACCTGAGATCTTCTTTTGACATATGTTAATGCCAGTTTTTACTTGATCACATTACATCAAGACTACCCTACAACCAGACGGGTCTTATTTGAGACAAGAGTGTCCTTTCCCGGGTGATCCTTTTTCTGCGAATCCCATACACGAACCCATCAAAGAAATAGAACCGAGGATGTCTTTCCCATTTGGTCATATAGATCTCGATCAGATTAATCACATAAAAATGGATATGACCCAACAAGGAAATGTTGATACTAACAAAAAAAGGATCCAATGACAATACCAACGGAGGGACAAACATGGATCCTAACAATCAAGGGATGAACAACACCAATAACGGGAGCAATATGGACCCTAATGATGAGGAGTTAACCAATGAAAAGGTTACTGAGGCTATGCAAAGCCCTTTCTTTATGAAACTCATGGACAAAGTATTGGAAAAGGACAAAGAGAAATACTTCCTGGACCTAGCACAAACGGGTCTCAAGCTTCCACATGATTATGATTTCACCAAACTCAAGAAAGAAGAAGTAGAGGCTAACCCCATTGATATAATGAACAAAAATTTCTATCTTTTTCAAATATAATTGGACACATTAAAACAAAGTGGGGCTCCTAAGCCTTTTTCTATTGAACCCTTGTGTCTGTTTCCATTTGACAAGTCCTTAGTCATGATACCATTTCCAACAAATGTTATTTATCTGAAATATGATAAATATGAAGGAACATTTGATCCTCAAGATCACTTAAGGGAATTTTGTGCCCTAAGTCTAGAGTTCATGCATAACACAACTTATCTTATGAGGTTATTCCCTAGAAGTTTGGGAGGCATGACAATGGAGTGGTTCTAAAAATTACCCTCCGGTATTAGGACCTTTGAGGAATTGGCCTCTAAATTTGTAACCCACTATTCTTATAACATCAAGAATGAGGTTACAATGCTAAATCTATGCAATACCAAACAAAGAGATGGAGAGGGATTCCTAATTTTCTTGCAATGATGGATAGCAGTATTTGCTAGATACCCTCGAAGTGTACCCAAAAAGGAAAAGATGGATATCTTTGTGAACAACTTGAATCATGAAATGAACTATCAATTAAGGCTACAATGTCCTAGATCATTCCAAGACTTAATTGAGAATGGGGTGATAACAGAAGAGGTATTGGTAAAAAGTGGAGAAATCAAACTCTACAAAGATAACAAGAATAACTAAAAAAATAATACCTCCAACACCAATCAAAATCAAAATAACAACAAAAACAGCAACAACAGTCGATATTGGACAAGGAATAACAACAACAATAAAGGAGTGGTTAATGATGGAGTGGTGGAAGCTAATACTTTAAAAGCTATCCCTTTCAATCTCACTCAAAACTCAGCTCAAGCCAATAATGTGAATCAAGCACCCAAAATGCCCTTCAACAACAACACTAATAACAACTTTGGGAATAATCAAGGGGCTTCTAAGCCTAAACCGTTCTTTGCACCTACACCCAAGAGGACATTCACTACTTTGGGTGAACCATTGGAAAATGCATT
>MU223194.1:2313071-2341058 GCA_018584345.1 Thuja plicata
AGACTTCAACATTGAGATTGGAATCTTCTAAACCCACTAAGGAAGAAAGAGAACAAACTAAAAAGGAGCACTATGAAAAGATGAGTGACCTAATGCATAAATTTGAGAAACAATGTAAAATTAACTCCAAAAAAATAGGGGAATATTCCATTTCCCACTTTGATTTACCTACATCTCCAAGGACACATGGGAAACCATTCAAAGATCATCAACCTCATAAGTACAATGCCCATTTTTTGAGGGAATGTGTCAAACAAGAAATAGACAAAGAAGATGATGAGGTATTACAATGGCTCTATAAAGATGATGATAATTTAGATAATTCCAATGAAAGGGTGCAATATATCAATATCCAAACTGATCAATATGGAAAAGGATTTTATATCATGAATAAAATGGGGTATAAGGGAAGAGGACCCTTAGGAGTTTGACATAGAGGGTTGTTAGAACCTATTGAACCAGTTTGGAGAGCCAAAGAAGAGAAGGCCGACATAGGTTTTCAACACAAAGGAGAAAGTTCAAGTCCATGCATGATTTCCATGCACATATCCATATGGTAGGTTCTGAAAGTGAAGATGACTCTAGAGACTATGAGTGGGATTCCTTGTTCGAAGAATCTTGTCATGAAATAGAGGTTGATACCATTCACACTTATGCAATTCCTCCTAAAGTTGAAAATGAAGAACATATGGCTCAAGGGTCGAATTCAACTCAAACATCAAGTGAAATTCAACAAGTCAACATAGAAAAAACACCTCTTTTCAATCAATGGGTAGGTGAACCTTGGATACCTTCATGGGTGGGAGATTCTACCCTAGTGTTTAATCCACATTCTTTCTTTCCCATAGAAATCTTACAGGACTCTGATGAAGAGGATTTTGATCCTTCTTACATGGACCATCTTGAATAGACACATGTCATAGACCATGATGATACAATTTATGAACCATCTAATGAAGTCATGTCCTTAACTCCTTCAAATGAAAGCCCATTCAATGATTCTTTATCCTTAATGCATCCTGAACTTATCGATTGGGATCTGTTTGAGTCAAATGACTTACTCTACTTCCCAAATGACAATTCATTGGCCTTATACCTCAATGCGGCCGAACCCAATTCTTCCACCAATGAATTCACTCTGGACATGATGATAGGGGCATGTGTTCAACCTTTTAATCCAAAAAATGAAGAGAAAATATACAAAAAATGAGAAGGTCTAGTGGTGAAAACCACCATGTGGCAGTGCTAGACCCAACAAAAATAAAAATAAAGGATGTTTCTGAAGGTGAAAACCCAATTGTGGCACCTAAGGGAGAGAGGTTGGACACCTTGCTAGCTCATGAAGATGAAAGATCACCTTTACTTATTGAACCCGCAAAAAAGGTCAACATTGGAACATAAAAGGATCCTAAATTCATTCACTTAGCATCATCTTTGAGTTCTTTGGAAAGAGAAGAGTTCATTGCATTCTTTCAAGTGAAACAAATCAACTTTGCATGGTCATATGCTGACATGCCCAGATTAGACCCAAGTTTCATAATGCATTACTTAAATGTGAAACCAGGGGTTAAGCCCGTAAAGCAGAAGTTGTGAAAAATGCATCCACATATAACCCTATTGGTCAAAGCTGAATTGGAGAAATTGCTCAAAGAAGGATTTATAAGAGTAATAGCATATGCTGAAGGGATTTCCAATATTGTACTAGTTACCAAACATGATAAAACAATAAGAGTTTGCATAGATTTCAGAGATTTAAACCTTGCTTGTCCAAAAGATGACTTTCCCTTACCAAACATTGATGCTATTGTGGACCTCACGTCAGGTCATTCTATTCTTTCACTTATGGATGGATTCAGTGGGTATAATCAAATTCACATAGCACCTGAGGATCAAGAGAATACAACTTTTACATTCCCATGGGGTACCTTTTGTTGGAATGTAATGCCCTTCGGTCTTAAAAATGTCAGAGCCACTTATCAAAGAGCCATGACTACCATTTTCCATGACATGATGCACACTTTTATAGAAGATTATGTGGATGGCATTTTAGCTAAGTCACATAAAATAAAAGATCATCTATCCATACTTGGCAAGATTTTTACAAGGCTAGAAAAATTCAAGGTGAGACTTAACCCAAAGAAATGTGCTTTTGGGGTACAATTTGGAAAACTCCTAGGGTACATTGTTTTAGCAAAAGGCATTGAAGTAGATCTTGAAAAGGTACAAGCCATAATGGACATGGCCATTCCAAAGAATATTAGCCAAATGAGGTCACTTCAAGGAAGACTTCAATCTATAAGAAGGTTTATTTCTCAATTGGCGGAAAAATGCCATTCTTTCACTAGATTACTACATAAAGACACCACCTTCACATGGGATGAGGAGTGTGACAAATCATTTTCATTGTTGAAAACATACTTGATGAATCCTCCTATCTTAATGTCACCAATTCAAGGGAAAAAATATTTAGGAGTCTTATTGGCACAAGAGGATGATGAAGGGAAAGAAAGAGCTATCTACTATTTGAGTAGAACCTTGATCAAATATGAATTAAATTAGAGCTTCATGGAAAGGGCTTGCCTAGCAGTGGTATTTTCCTCTCAAAAGTTAAGACACTATATGTTGTTGCATAAGGTGAAACTCATAGCTAAAATTGATCCATTGAAATACTTACTTAGCAAAACAACTTTAACTGGAAGGATTGCGAAGTGGGTCATGGTACTTAGTGAATTCGACATTGAATATGTTGATAGGAAAGAAATCAAAGGTCAAGTTATAGCTGATCAATTGGCTGAATATCCTCAAGACTATATACATCCTATACAAGTGGAATTCCCAGATTCTGCCATTGTGAATGTCGAAGCTAAGACATGGACTTTATACTTTGATGGATCCTATACCCAAAATGATAGTGGAGCAGGCATTATTTTGATTACACCACAAGGTTACACAATCCCAAAATCTTACAAGTTATTTTTCCGTTGCACCAATAACATATCAGAGTATGAAGCTTTGGTCATAGGAATCAAGACAACCTTGGAATGAAATCTCATAGAATTGCAAGTCTATGGGGACTCTCAACTAATCATTAATCAAGTTAATGATGAGTATAATACTAAGGATGAAAAATTGTTGCCTTACAAGAACTTGGTAGACAACTGGAAGAAGTACTTTGCTTTGATTACTTTTATATAAATTCCAAGAGACAAGAATAGAGTAGTAGATGCAATGGCTACTTTGGCATCTTAACTTTAGCTACCCGATCAAAATGAAAAGTATGAGTTTTTGGTGGAAGAATTGGTGAAACCAACATTTGACCTACCTGAGACCCAAATTATTGCCCTTTTACATGGACATGACTCTCCATGGTATGGACCTATCTATGCTTACCTCAAAAATCAAACCCTACCTATAGACCAAACCCGTGCTCAAAAGTTAAATTTCATAAGGCAAGCAACCCGTTATACTATCCTTTCTGACACATTGTATCGTAAAGGTCTTGATAGAACACTCCTTAGATATCTAGAGGAAGATGAATCAAAATTAGCTTTAAAAGATGTCCACAAGGGGATTTGTGGGTCACATTCAAATGGTTTAAACCTAGCTAAGAAAATATTACGTATGGGTTACTTTTGGAAAACCTTAGAAAGAGACGCTTGTCAATATGTTAAAATTTGCAAGAAATGTCAATACCATGGGAACTTGATTCATGCACCGGCACAAGAATTAAACCCTTTTGTCACACCATGGTCATTCTATCAATGGGGTTTTGACTTGATTGGGATGATTTATCCACCTTCTTCAAATAGACACAAGTATATAATCACAGTGACAAAATACCTTACTAAATGGGTTGAACATGTTCCTTTATCAACTGCAACAGGAAAACAAATTTCCATGTTTATCCTAAATCATATCATTTGCAGATATGGCATTCCTCATGCTATCATCACAGATAATGGAAAATAGTTTAAGAACAAAGATATTGATGAACTCTGTGACACATTCCACATTACACATCGCTCTTCATCCATTTACTATCCCCAAGATAATGGACAAGCAGAAGCCACCAACAATAACATCCTTAAAATCCTTAAGAGATTAGTTGGAAAATTAGGAAAGGATTGGCACCTTTAGATCAATCCAGCATTATGGGCCTATAGGACTAGTATTCAAACCCCGAAAGGAGATACACCTTTTTCTTTGGTTTATGGGGCCGAAGCTATTCTCCCTTTAGAAGTTGAAATATCATCCCTCATAGTTTCATTACATGGATTAATAATGGATGAGGATTATAGAGTTGCCCACCTTCAACAATTGGGATTGTTGGAGGAACATCAAACCCAAGCCTATGATCATTTGAAAGTGTATCAGAATCAAATTTTTTGGAACTATAACAAACATATCAAGCCAAGAAAATTTCAAATAGGAGATCTAGTATTGAGAGAAAATCCCAAAAATCAGGCTGATAGAGAAAAGAAAGGGAAGTGGGAAGAAAATTGGCTTGGTCCTTTTGTCATTGTTTCTTCATTTGGGATGGGGACCTACAAACTGGCCGATTGTGATGGTGATGAATTGCTAGAACCTATCAATAGCATTCATCTTAAGAGGTTCCACACCTGATTCAGAGGAAAGAATATCATAATAAAAGAGTATAAGTTGAAGAGTATCAGATGAGTCAAGCATCACCCTTGTACATGAGAAAATTAAAAATACCAAAAAAGGAGAAAAGATCAAAAATACCAAAAAATTAGAAAATTCAAAAAAGCCAAAAACATTTAAAAAAGAGAAAAAAGTGCCTTGGTGACAACCTAGCAATAGGCACCTTGGTAGCAAAAAAAAAGAGAAAAAGAGAAAAAGAGCAATAATTCCAAGAGGTGAAAACCTGGAAAAAGGTGCCTTTTGTCCCTTAGGTGTTTCCTAGTTACATTTGTACATATTGTAGTTTCCTCATCTCACTTGTCCATATCCTCATTGCATCCATCATTCATGCATTTCCCTAATAAAGTCTCAGAGCTGCATTTTGTTGCATTCCAAGTTTAGTTTCCCTAATTTTCACACTGATCACATTTATCACTTGGGGGCACACATCATAGATTTTGGTACCAACCAGATTCAATAGTGCAACATTGCGATCACACATCAGAAGCAGATTTTAAGATTCAGGAGAAACATTTTGGAACCTTTGATGACTATCATTGTTCAACCCTAAATAGTTTGATTGCATAACATGATCCTTGAATCTCATTGACTTATTTTATCAAGATTAAAAATTGACACACCCTAAATGATCAGATTGTCTAGAATTCTTATTTGAAAATCTTGATACATTTTGCAAACACTTGGAATTTTTGATGAGTTTTTCATTGAATTTTTCAAGTCATTTCCTTTTTAGATAATCAATGATGTTTCAACTAGATTGGCCATGATAAGGGACATGATGTTTTCTTAAGCTTCTAAGTGAATATTTTTAGGAAGATTCTTTACCTTGTGTGAATAAGTCTAAAGACATGGTCATCAAAGAACTGTAGAGGACATTCATATAGGATGAAGGGTTAACCTTTGTTTTTTTACACAAAAGGATACCTTGGTTATTTAGATTTTCCATATCTTAATACCAACATCCACTTGCAACATTGAATTCGATTACACCGGTATTCATACTCCCATAGTTGGTCATCCAACTAGTGAGGGTTGTACTTGGTTTCGTAGAAAGGGTTACCACACCTGGGAAAGTCATATTCATATTATTATGGTTGTAGTGGCACTAGTAAGGATTGTATCGAATCCTAGTTCCACAATGCTCTATGATGAAAATATATCTTCGTTTGCATTCCTTTCACAAACCTCAAGGACAATTAGTTGCATTGCATTCTGCATGTTAGATTAATTCCATCTTTATGTTAGATTAATTGCATTTTGCATGGTAGATTAATTGCATTTTGCATGGTACATCAAAGATACATCAATACAATGGTCCATACATCAAAGTCCTGATCAAAATATACATATGATACAATGATATGCATCCTTGGTCCATATCTATCTCATGACCCAGTAGGGGCACCTGATCCATCTGTAGCCAAACCTGTGCCTGAACCCCGTGCACCATCTGGATGCCTATCACCTGCTCTATCCTGTGCACCATGAGGTGCCTGACTAGTGCTCGTACTGGTCGGTAACTGAGCCAGAGTAGCAAGAAACTGCTGCAGCATGGTCGTAACCTGATCTAATCTCGCTGTAACTGTAGTCATCCTGGCCTATAACCCCCAAACATCCTACACTATATCATCTGAAACTAGAGGCACTAGAGGTGCCTTTGATGCTGCCGAATCTAGTGGTGCCTGTGGTACTAAGGGTACCTATGGTATAACTTGTGCTGCGCTGACCTGTGGTATCTGTCTAGGAACCTATCTAGCCACCTGGACCCATCTATGCCTATGCCTGGCCCAATCTGCATCTACTCTCAAAGAAGCCTGACCCTGAGGCACCTGTCCACTTGCTCACCTCTGCCTAGGCTTTCTAAAACCACACCTCAGCCTCTCGCATGTCCTCCTCTCATCCAAGGCCAAGCTGCTCTTTGTACCCATGGCACTCTAGGTGCCCTCTGAACTTTGTGCTAGCGTGGTCTACCGCCATCATCCCCATCATCTCCACCATCACCATCATCATCAGAAAGCTTATCGACATCAGAGATAGGCTCTGCTAGATTCATGAATCTCATGAATTGATGTCGTAGAAACCACTCTCGGTACTTTATTGACATCCCCGCATTCACCACCTATGGCATCAGATCCCAAACACCATATCCCAGCTGATCTATCTATAGATAGGCTGACTGGTAGTCAACCTGTGCTCCCCATATTGACCTCTCTACCTGTACTTGGGCATATAGTGCCATACCCTATGGCATATCCTACATCTGGCCAAACTGACGTAGCACTCTCCCATAATAAAATCTCTTAATAACCAATGGTGATCGACTTATCATCCATCTAGGTGTGAACATAGAGGGTATCTCATTGTCGTCCTCTCACCACCTCTCGCACTGTAGATACGGCCTCCATACCACCTTATCAATATCATCAATCATGCGTCTCCAAAAATCAACCTTGCCCAGATGATGCTGGACAACCATGCCATCATATAAAAATGCATAAGGGTAACCATGCACCTGCACTCATGCTGAGACTGGCCTAGTAATAGGGATATGCTCCCAGGTCCATAACTGTAATAACACTGCACCTACAGAAATAGCTACACTACACCGATATACAATCTCATGCAAATCATGATACAACTACGCTAACACATAGGAACCCCAATCTAATCTCTGTGGGTGAGAAATCAGGTCCTCTATAATCTAGCCCCATCTGACCACAAAACCATGACCTCTCCTATCTGGCAATAATAATCCTCCTATCACAAATCCTAATAATGCTGGTAGGGTGGGAAATGAGGCAAACTATGCCCATGTAATACAATCATCTGCAATGGTGTTGTCTCCAAACACCCATCTGCAAACACGTCTATCATATACTGCATCGTAATACACCTGCTCTCCATGAGTCAGGATCCTCAATAGTCTATATACATCCTCTGGCGTAATGGTCATCTCACCTAGAGGTAAATGAAAGGTATTATGGTTAGAGTGCCATCGCTCTGCCATAGCTGTCAATAAACCTCGATTCAACTGAAACTAAGGAAGATCTAAAAGAAAACTAAGTCCATAAGTCTCAATAGCACGCTGATTAAGAGGCGTAATTTTATCTACAGATCAAATATCCATAATGCTACACCTCGCACCCGCAACTTGCAGTAGTGCTCCTACATTTTGAAACATAGTGTATCATGTTCATTTTTCTCTTGATGAACCATTCTAAGTCAATCACAAAACATTAAATCTATCTATGCTCTAACTTGAGTGTATCAACTTATTGCTCATAACCTCTATATCATGGGACATAAGGAAAATTTATAATAATTTTTAATCATATCTGATTGACCTATCAAACATTCATCATTATGACTTTTCTAACATCCTAAACACTACGTGACATTCTGGATGAACATTTTCTAGCTTGGAACCTAATTGAGTCATATAGACGATCAATCAAACTAAATTCATCTATTTTTCCTATATCAACTTTCAACTTTATGGTAGGTGGCACTTAACGGAGTGTACACGGCTTTTTAAGCTAAGAAAATTTTTAATCTTTAAAAGTGGCTCTTTACCACGCAAAGGTGGCGCTTCACCAATTAGGTGGCCTTTTACAGGCCTAAGCGACTTTTCAAACATTATACGTGGCTTTTAAAACATGGTGTTTTCAGGCGGCACATTTCATATTTTGGGTGGCAATTCTTACTTAGCCCCTACGCGGCTAAGGATTGCATGTACGTGGCTTTTCATAGCGCGGATGCGGCTTTTTACTACTCTACATGGCATTTTACCTATCCTACACAGTATTTTGCTAATAATTTTTTAAAAATCAATAAAAACATGCATTAAATGCAATTTTCAAAGTAATAAATGAACCAAGAGGGTTCAAACCACTCACCAGAGGCTCGTAGTCAGGAGGTCTCTGATATCGGCATGCTCACTCGAACCTATGCTCTCATATGGGGACCACCATTGCTATCAGTCATCAGAGGCTCAAAGCAAAATTTCAATAGTGAAAAGTGAAAATGAATAGTGATTTTGGGTTTTTCAGCCTATTTAAGCTATTTTAATCTATTTTCTAAGCTTTTGACTCAGTCAAACCTAATCTGCATATTCTGCACACTAGGGCCTTTGTTTGATATCTCTTCACATGAGTATTATCAAAAATGCAATCATCTTGGATCTCTCCTATCACCATTGTTCATCAACAACTTTTACCTATGATCAATATGATTCCATTTCCGAGGGGGCATCATCATATCATCAAACTGGGACTCTGCAACATATTTTGTATTAAATCTGGGGCATTAAAATTTCAAAATTTATCAATTGAGTTTCATATCGGAGTTTCATATCAGGGTTTCATATCAAGGTTTCATATCGGAGTTTCATATCAGGGTTTCATATCAAGGTTTCATATCAGGATTTCATATCAGAGTTTCATATTAGAGATATCATATCAAGGTTTCATATTAGGATTTTCATATCAGATTTTCATATCAGCTCATCAGTATCAGCTCAATGATCAGGACAATCAAGATTTCTTTGAATCAATATGCTTCACACATCAATTCAAAGAGGGGCATTTGTAGACACCTAAAATTGACCAGGTGTATCTCAAGTATTCCAAACTATAAATCTCAGCCAAATGCTTCGAAATATCAATGAAAAACAAATGGACATTTATCAAATCAAATTGAAAGATCAAATAATCATGAAATCAACTAATTAAATTCAAAGCCTAAAGGGATTAATCAAATTATACAATTGGTTTTTTTAATTGTATAGTTCAAATCAAAAAGGATCAAATCCAACCCAATCACCCTTCTATGGCTAATTTAATTAAATGATGAAGTTATTTAATTCCTAATATCTTTGAGATAACCAACCACCTTTCCCTCCATTTGAAAACACCTCAAAGCTTTTGACTTAACCAAGCTTTGATCATGATCAACTCACTCTACCCCCTACCCTTGGGAAAATTCTATAAATACAAGCCATTTCCTTTGTGTTTGGGATCCAAGAATTCAAGAGAAAAAACATCCTTATTATAGGCACATTGAGAGAATATGAGGAGTAGTTGAGAGTTTTTTGAGAGAATTTTAGCATTTGCATTGCATCTAGCATATCATGTTTAGGAGCATTTGTTATTTTCTCATATAATCTTCGAGCATTTTGAGAATTCTAGCTAGATTGGAGCATTTAATTTTCATACATATCTTGTTCTGGGATTGTCCTTGAGAGAGATTAAGCCTAAGAGCTCTCTTAACAAAGCTTGGATAGAGAACCATGAGATGATATAGATTTTTTAGCTTCAATTCTTAGATTAACTTGTTTTATCTTTCCATAGAATTGTTGCTTTCAATCTTAATTTCATGAAGGTGTATTTTCTTACACACACATAATATTTCAATTTTCAAGTTGTGGTTGAAGTCATAGATAGCGTATGGAGATGAGGTGTTGAGAAGTAGCAGCGGGATGAAATTTAATTAGATTAAGAAGACATCCAATGCTTGACAAAAGGAAATCGAGGCCCTATACAACCTATTCACCAAAGAGCCATGACCCAGAACCAACAAAAAGATCCCAAACCATGACTAGAGAATACTTAGATCCATATAAAATAGAAGAATTGACAAGAATCCCTCCATCTAATAGGTCAATAGTGCTAAAGAAGGAAATAACAACAATAGCACAAAGAAAAGGTTGTGCATGAAATATTGTTGGTGAACAGATTTGTCTCCGTGCTAATTGCATATTTTACTAACTCTATGCCTCTTGGGAAACAAACTATCCTACAACAGTTGGGTAAGCATGAGATAATTGCTTCCCTCTAAATTGTTTGAGGTACAACTCCCTACCAGAAATATCTAATGAAAATCTGAACTTAAAACCAACAACTGTACTTTTAACCCGAAAGAACATAAGATCTCTCAAATACTCTTAGGTATTGAGGTAAACTTAGATAAAAAGAAAAAAAAAAAGAAAAAAAGAAAGGCACAGCTTCTTTGATTTGGAAAACAATGATCTTGAATGGAAATAAGGAAGAGAATTGTTCAAAGAGACAGATAAATACCATGCATTTACCATAAACTAGTAACGAGAAATATACCAATTCACAAAGTAATTGACATATCATAAATCAATATTCACAGATCTAAATTTAGCATGCATTAGAATAATGTGATCACACAGAACCAAGTCTGAGATTAATTCGATCCAAAATATCTTTCTATTCAATTCCCTTAGAAAATATATAAAATCTTAACAAAATCAGAAAACGTCGAACTAAGTCTAACATATTCCAAAATTTCATCCTCTTTCCAGTATTATGCCCAACATATATAGTTTAACAGGTTCGAGAGACTTCCCTTAAAACTCAGCCTCTCAACCTAACCAAAAAGAAATTGTTTCTGACTAGTAAAAATAGATAGAGTAAATTTTTTTTGACAAAAACTGAAACATAAACAAAATTCCCCAAGCATAGGCATGAAAATCATCACACGATCATGCATCTTCAGTTATTATCTCTAGACGTGGCTCCTCGGACTAGATTCCAGCTCTGAAATGTGCTCACAAGCTCCTAGATCAGATGAGAGTGGAGATTCTTCATGCCATTCAGCTTCGTGTGACATGTGCTCTTTTCCCATTTGAAGTTTCAAACCTTGTCTAACTGTCTTGGTAACTGTCCCCGATTCAGGTACAACATGGACTCCACATTAGAAACCCTGGTGAAATATTTGGCTATAATCTCCTCTTTTTCTTTAATATCATTCATTGCATCTCCAAAAATCTTGGTCATAGCCTCCGCATCTATATTTCCCTTGTTGAACTGAAGGATACCCGACAGGTTCACAACCTTAAATTCTTTCAGCACATTAGTATGCATTTCCTTGACCTCTTCCTCTATGGCACGCAAGCTTGAGATCGCTGCTTTAAAGAGGCCACTTTTTCAATTTATATTCCTCTTAAGAATGAAGAGCATATAGACATCTATCAGTTTCATAGGGTTCTCTGCCAGGAACCTCTCAACACCATATCCTTCTATCTCAATAATCTGGGACATAACAACAACACATTTTTCCTCATCTGATTCCCAAGTTGGTATTAAGGTATTGATCTCCCCAATCAAAGCTTCTCCATCTGCAAAAGCTGCCACAAACTCTTGGATGAATTTATCTCCTTCTAAAATGATGCCACCAACTCAGTATCTCTTAGGCACAATCAAGGTTCTACCTTGATGCATTTGTTTCAGCATTTGTTTACTATCTGCAGAGTTAGGGTCAAAATCTTGTAGAGATTGGGCTAGAGGCAAGTCCCCAACTTCACTGAGTGAACTAAGGAACTTGGCCATCATTATTACAAGCTTTTTGAGATCATGTTTCTCCTTGCCATCCTTATGAGACTAACCAAGCATATGATCTACTGAGAACTTGAAAAGATGATCTCAAGTATCTTTGTTTAGCACCTTGAACTCCATTTTTGTAATTTTGAAATCTTCCAGTAAAGGTTCAAGAATACCCTCTTTCTATTTGAAAGTAACTATCTCAGCGGTCACTTTGCCTGTTACGGGGTCTATAATCAACCTTGCATTGATTTTGGCTTTCTTTATCTTTGGGGTATGAGCGACATATTTGGTAACAATATCTTTAATTTGTAAAGAAACAGGTTTTAAACTGCATTTCTTGCTTACCGATTCAGTTAGCCAAGGAGCAACTGAATTAGAAACCATCCTGTTTTCAACATTCTTAGCAGGAGTCACTTCTTCTTGCTAAACTTCAGACTTGTTCATCACTGCATTTTGAATCTCTTTTTCCTATTCTACTGAAAAAGAGAGATCATCATCATTGACATCAATGTCAATGAAGCTGGAGTCAGGAGAAGCCATTCAAGAACGAATTTCAGCCCTCGTCCTAGATCTTGTTCAGGGTGTAGTGGGATGTCTGTTGGGCGCAACTCTTTTTTTATTTGAAGGAAAATTACCTGCATGAGGTGTCAAGGAAGAAATGTTAGAAGGATCAGGTTGAACTTCAATTGAGATTGATTCAACACCAGTTTCTTTGGGAGAGGTGATCTTCTTCTTGTTTGATTTCCTTCTTTTTAGCCAATCATCTGTGTAGGCCAGAATAAGCCTAGCTCTCAGTTTGATTTTTTCTTCTTCATTCCTTTTCCAATCTACCTTTGACAAAGTTCCTATACTGGGTTCAATAAAACCAGGTTCAATGACTTCTGACTCATCTTCAATCACATCAGAAATCTCAAGCTTCAGCTATAGACTTCTAATTTGGGGGACCAACAAGCAAGAATGATTTCTTATCTAAATTGCCCTTTCATCTCCTATATCCTCCCATAAATCTTCTAAATGCGGGCTCAAGTCCATATGCTTTTTCAAATTGAATGCCTTCATGGAAAATCCTTTATTGTCAAATCCCCTTCTTGACTCGTAAAACTACATGTGAAAGCCAACTAAATTGCTACCTATAAATGATGCATCTATCATACTCTTGCATACCAAATTTCCAAGTCTTATTGGAAACATTGAATCCCACTTATCTTCCAGCAGATTATTCTTTATTACTGTGAGCATTTGTCTATAGTTTTCTGCTAAGATGAAACAATCAAAGCAGAACCTAGGCAATCTAAGAGGTTCTTCATCAAAACCGCTGACTCTTAAATAGGTGAACCGAGGAAACTAGATATAAAAACTCCTGAAACTTTGAACCAACCTTTGTACTTCTGGAGAAATTCTCTGATTTGGGGTTCCAACTAACTGGTTACACAATCTCCTGAGAAAAACATCGTGAACCCCCTATATTCTTCTAGAACTCTGTCCTTCCTTAGCAAAGGGAAATACTTAAAAATGGTTATGTCTACATTCCATGGTTCATGAGGAATTTTGGTAAGATCTTGGATGCATGTGAGGCAATAGGTCAAATAGGAGGACATATAGAATTCTTTTCATGTAGATTGTGCCTATTTGAGCTGATCTCTCAGTGAGCTCGCGATTATTTCGGCCCAGTCCAGATTTTGTTTACCTTCTAACACATTTTCTATAAAATGATACATCCATTATTCAAAGAGAAGTACTTATTCTGAACCCCTTATCCTATGCAATAAAACCATGATATTATGGATGTGGGTCTTCATATGATCCTTGGTTAGAACCTTGGACAATCTGGAACCACCCTTGTAGTTTGATATAGTCCATTTCTGGGCTATGTTACTGAGCTTCTTATCACTCCTTTCTCAGAATTGTGATAGCGACTGAGTGGGAGTAAAACTAGAAAAATCTTCATCTAGAATTTTGAAGATGGACATTATCATTTCTCTATTTATGGTTAAGATACTCTTACCCTCATTATTCAACACACCCTTGGACTTGGCGTCATAATGGTATATACATTATTGAATAAGTTCCAGACATATCACAGTTGGGGGAAAAGCAACAGCTTGAAGTAAACCACTGGATAAAAACTCTACAGTATGCTCCCCTTCTACTGAGTCTTTCAACACTTCAACTAGTTTTTCTACCTCGACTCCCAATAAATATGTATCTATAATGATTGGGGTTCTACACACTAGGCTTGCAGTGTTTCCAAAGAAATGCATGCTAGACCTCATCTTTTTCTACTTCTACCCAAGTAAATAAAAGACTGCAATTCTTTGAGAAAAGGGGATAACCAGGCATAAAATAGTGAAGCAAATGGAGGGCTTATTGGGAATTACCTACTTTTTGTTGAAATGAAAAACCCACACTTCTGTCCTCCACAACCGAGACTCCACAACTTAGCATTTGAAAGAAATGAGATGAAGAGAGGGAATTTAAAGAAACTCATTGTGTAGGGAAAATCACCCAAGGAATGATAATTAAATGCCACGTGTAAGCTAAAATAAGATGAAGCCATTGATGTGACATCTAACCATTACTTCACTTAATTAAACCATCTTTAATCATTATTTCCATATTAAATTTTATTCCTTTTTTCGTGCCGAAAGAACATCTGCCTTAACTTGCATTGCCAGCTTGACTCTTCCCATGTGGCTGACTACTTTTCCAAATCACCATACCATTATTCTAGTGGATACACTCTGACATGTCACATTAACCATCAACTCAGAAGTCACATCACCTTTGCACTTTATTGAATCCTCTATTGAACTGCTTTGAACTACTTTGAACTGAGGTTCAAAGTGGTTCAAAGTGGTTCGATGATGTGTCCAGGGTCACACCTGCAATCACCAATATTAGGTCAATTTTTTTTGATTGAAATACTTTGAACTACGTTGAACTGAGGTTCAAAGTGGTTCATGAAGGAAAATTTGATACCAACACTTGACCGAGAGAACCGGTTCTCATGAGATGAGTTCATGACACCTATAAAGAATAAGTTCGGAGGGAAAACTAAAATTTCAAAGCTTTTTAACTTGGACTTCTTCTTCAACAAGGGGGGAGGGAATCAAGTCAGACTTCGAGGAAAACATCAAAGGGTAAAACTTCTTTGATCATGGCGACTCAAATAGGCCCTAAAAAATACCTACAAGAGTAGATGTTTGTAGCATGCATGCCTCCAAAAGGAAACACAAATTTTTTCCAACTTCATATTGCTTTTGAATCCTAACAAAATGTAAAGTGTGTAGCATTACCATTCTTATTGGTGGTGGGAGAAAGAAATGTACTAATGGAATCCCTTGTTTTCAAGAATGGATGTAGCTAAGAATTAAATGCATTCAAAAGACCTAAAACATGATATTATGATCAAGAAACTGGCAATGCATTTGACCTTTCATTTTAAATGATATCGGCTCCTTGGTGCCCTCATTCAGAAAACCCAAGAAATCGTAGAGCATACGATCCCATAATTGCCCTATTCTGGACACACGCAAAAGATGGTATATAGGAATAATGTGCAGAGGAGCAGATATTTGTGGATTGGATATGATTGATCCTTGCTGATAAGATTTAGAGTACATATATAGATGAATATGGAGAGAAATAACCTCAAACCATGATCAGAAAACCATTTCAGAGTGTTTGGTGGTTTCAGGAGCGTGAGACAGGTTTCCCCTGCGTACGGACACGGACAACCTCGCAGGGGAAGCCTATCGGCTAATTATCATTCATTAACACACATTCATTTGTATTAATATGACTCATTAGCATTCATTAAGACATCATAACATTCATTAACACATAAGATTAAAACATCAAGACATAAACATCAATCATTATCAAATAAGTTGCATAAATGAGAATCATTTATTTTTTGACTTTTTATTTTTTTTCTGCTTCCCTATATTGTTGTAGAGGCATATCCATCTTGGCATCATTATTTATTCTTGCCCTTGCACGTGATCTCACTATCCTTTTCAAAGGCGGGTCCTCTGCAATAACAAATAAAAGGGTTAAATTATAAACATATTATCATAACTGGGGTTAATTTAAAAACATATTATCATAATTGTAACAAGCATTTCAGTACTTTAAAAAACATAAACGTGACACTCTTTACCTTGTCCAACCACATCTTCTTGCTTGGCGGCTTGAACCTCAACAAGCTCATTGGGAACAACATCTACATCCCCTGCAATTGCAATACAAAATGTTTTATTAATCCCAACACATTATAATTAAATTTTTATTACTATGTCAAATTCAATTTAAAATGTTTACTTAAATTAAAAAAAATCAATAATCAAAATTTGAATAGAAAATGTATACCTTGATTACTACAATGCACATTCGAATCGACACCTCCGTTGTGCTCGGATGGTGTTTCAGGATCGGCAGGATGCATTCCAATGTAAATAATTAGTGTATTTATCAACAATATATACATATAAATACAAGAAAAATACTGAGAAATGTTTTTTTTTTTCAGTTTAATACATATAAATATAATCACTTTAAAGTTTTAAACAAATATATAATCATTGTTTCCTTAGAATAAATATATTCACTTTATGTTAGAACTTAACATCAAATACAGTAATTGGTAAAGTATTCAACTTGAAATAAAAATAAATTGGCTTATTTACCTGATTCAAAGATCCACCAGAAGAACCTTACGAACTCATGGATCAAAATCATTCAGCCACGACTGTATAGCCTTGTTTATAGCCCACTTTCTTGTCCTCTTCTGAAATATTTTGTTTAAACTCCAAGCCCTACAATTTTCCATGGTATCATGAATTTTTATTGTAGTGAATTTCATCAAAAATAAATTGATTACAATTTATAAATACTTGAATACATTTTTTCATTTACTATTACTTACAATTCATGCAACAAGTTTTGAATATCCACCCAAGCCGAGCTTATTTTGCTCGTGCTTTTGTTTTCTTGCTTCGGTTGCCTTTGATGTGTCAGACAACCTGTGTGATGTTTGAAATATGTTAAGATCACATATGTACTATAATATATAAAAATGATGTAAATGTGTTAGTTAATGTATGATATGATGTATAGGAAGAAATGGTGTTGATGTGTTTAAAGGTTATGGGGGAAGATAAGATTCTCCTCCTAGCCCCAAATTTCACAAAGGAAAGATCCACTTTGATCAACCATAAGAAAATGGTTAATGCACAAATGCATCAATCAATCATAAATAAGAAGAAAGAAGAAAGCCTTACATTCTAGAATTATGGATGAAGAGCATATAATAGATTCTAATTTATAAAACCCTAATTGAAATGAATTGAAGAAAAGTACTAACCTCAAAATATAGCAGATCTAGAAAATCATGTTTTCTGATGTCTGTGTTGAGTTTCAGGAAATTCTGCAACCGGATCTAGAACAAAAAAATAGAAACAAACAAAACCCAGAAATATTTTCCTTTTTTGATTCAGGTTAACCTTGACCCAAATGAGGGGGCACAATTGTACCCCAAAATGTTGACCTCAACCTGCACTGCTTCGACGGAAAATCTATTTGCGGATCTCGAAAGTTAGCCAAAAAGGGTATGCAAATCTGATATGAAATTCACTGTCCTATCCTTGTACCTAAAAGAAAAATGGTTTTGTTTGTTGGGGGGAGGGGTTTTCCTTGGTCAAACCCTTGTTTTGGAATTAACCTTAAAATATAATTAAAATTGCATAAATAAACAAAGTAAATAAACAAATTCACCTTGCTTGTATAGAAACCCTTGTGGAGGATTTGAATCCTTGAATCCACAAGTATGTATGCACCAAATGAATGTATAATGTAGAATGTAGGATTTAGGATGTCTCAAATCAATTTCCTTTAGATCTTCAACACCAATCTTGAATGGATCTTGGAATAGGTAGAGGCTTGCATGGATGTGGATGGAGAAATCTTCAATAAGAGGGCTCCATAGAGCTTTGAATCCTTCAATGGATACCAATGGATCTCCTTGATGAATTGAATTCTTGAAGGTGATTGAATGATTGAAATATTGAGAGTAGATGATTGCTTCAATATATGGTTAGCTTGCTTCAAGTCTTAGCTTTTTAGCTTGTCTTTCACATAGTCTTAGAGAAAATGAGAGGAGAAAGCTTCCTTATATACAAATCTAGGGAACAATCATCTAGAGAGGCCTACATAGGATAATTAAATTCCAATTAGACCTATATCCCTAGAAGTGGATCTATATTAAATATAATTTCAAGATTCATTTCCTTGAAGACCGAAACAACCGACCTAGAAGAGGGAATTAAATCTTTCTAAAGCCCGACATCCAGAAACCCCGAAAACTTGAAAATTGGACCCTGGGTTAGGGCCGAGGTCAAATTTGACCTAGGTCAGGTTCAAATTAGACCCTGACCTAGGTCAGGGTCAAGGTCAAAAGGTCAACCTTGACCCCGAGGTCAAGAACTTCAAATCTGCAGACCAGGATGTCAGAAACAGGCTGGAGAGAAGTGGAAAATGGGGCAAAATGTGGGAAAAAGCCAGATCCAAGTCATATACCCATTTAAGGAATTTGACATGACCCCAAACCACTTACTTGGATGGCTAAACTAGTCCAAAATGGAAGTGCTTCCATTTTCTGACGATATATTTAGCCCCCACTTTAGCAAGAGTATAGACTCGATGCAAACTCTTGGTAAAAGAGATCATAAAGAAAAGATAATCTTATTGAAATCAAAAGGGACAAAGGAATCCTCAAGCCCCCAGGGACTCAATTATTTTTCAACCCCAATATTACAATAAAAGAGACATCAATAGTCAAAGAGAAAGAGAGAGGGTGTGATTAACTCGCCCAATGAGAACCTATGTCCCATTGTGAATTACACAGGGAAAAAGTGCAACTGGAAAGATGGGGTTGAACTGCCTAGTGAATGTGGCTACTCACTAGTTGACCCAACAAGTATTTACTCTTAGGAATAATCTACTCCAAAAGAGAAAAGTCAAAACATAGAGAGAGCTAGTCTTAAGGACATCATTCGACCTTAAGGGATCAAAAAATTGTAAATTGAAATTGGAGGGATCAAGAGATCCTATAAGGTAAAAATCCATGCTTTAAGGATTAGTCTCTAATCCATAAAAGGTGAAATTTTTTAATTTTTGAAAATATTTTGAAATTTTGTGTGTGCAAAAAGTGAGTAGAGCATATGCCCCCATGTTGAAGTCATTGCTAACACTTTAACAGGAGCAATGGTTTGAAGGGAAACATAAACAATTACACTGATTACATTTCCACTATGAGATGCTCCCAAGAGAAGACAAATCAAGGGAAATACCACATAAACATACAAATAACATAGAATGGATCTACCTATCGTGGGGCCAGTATGGTCATAAGATAATATGTATATATATGTATGATATTATTGCAAATGAATTAACATCATTCCCCGAAGAAAGTAGAACTACAATCATAATGGAGGAAATAAAACACAAGAGTTATGAAGAAGAGTCTTTTCAAACCACAACATGGAGACAAAAAATAATAAGTGCTACCATGTCACAAATCCAAGAAGACTATGTACAAGGAAAACACTTACGAACAATAGTATAGGTACAACATAACATAAAAACAATATATAGAAGAATATAGATACATATAGAGGAATTGTATAACAGGTTCAATTCCTTTATCACCTTGCACCAACAAAGTAACAAGGGTCATATAAAATAATCTAACAAATATTTAGCAAACATAGTATGGGAGAAGCACAATACAACACGCAAACACATTAAAAAGGCTACCATGGAGGACAAGCCAATCAAGCACATTGCCTACTCTGCCCATCTTGGTTTATATAATTTAGGGAAGGTGGGAAACTCACAAGAGGGACTATATCCAATATAGTAGGAATAATAGCCAGTTCCAAATAAGGATTCTCTTGAGAATCATGATGTTTGATACTAGGTGTAATGATCAGTTGTGTGGAAAGAATATGAGGTAAATCAGTATCAAGATCAATAGTCTCATATTCATCATTAGCATCAATAGGATCATCAAAATTATCTTCTTCATCAAGATTAATCAAAATAGAATCTAAGATGCAAATAGAATCATCATAATCATTCATCTTAACATCATTATTAACATAAAATTCCTCCAACACATTAGGCATAGGCTAGTCAAAAGAAGGTAAAGAATTTTGAAGAATAGAGGCAGGGGTCCTAGCTTTAGCCTGATGCTTCTTACGACGTTCATTGGTAGATTTGTTACATTTTGTCTTGTTTGAAATATGTTGAGAACTAGGAGGAACACCAACCGGTTCCTTCATAGGTTCTATGGGATGATTAGTATGACTCTTAGTAGGATGAAAAGTGATACTAGAAGCTTGATTAATAGAACTAGAAGTAATGGATAAAGGAGGTATGGAAGGCTTAGACAAAAGACCATAGTTAATATCTATGCGAGGAATGCTTAACTCAAGAATCTTGCAATGTTTATAGACTTGATATGAGTGAAAAAGGTTATCAGGTCGAGTAGAACATGAATTAGGTAATGAAGGCCAAAAGAAGTCAAGGGTAGCACAATACCTAGGCCTAGAAGGTTTATATAAACTATGATTAATCATTTTCACTTCTTTATCATGAATGAACTTAATACACATATGGATAGGAGAAGCACCAACACGCATGGCAGTCAACCAAGGCAAACCAAGCTTAACTTGAAATTGATTAGAAGTAGGGACAACAACAAATATAGTACCCACAACTTTACCACAAAGTTCCATAGGTAAGTTAATAGAACACAATGATGGATAGAGAAAACCATTACAAGTTTGAATCCACACATCAGATGTATCATAATAATCACATTGTAAGTTCTCCATAAAAATATTTTATTCAGTGATGAAATTGACTAAGGAAGTAGGATCAAAAAGAAAAGTGTGCATAGGTATCTTAGAAATCCTAGCATAAATTTAGAGGGGACCATCAGGAGCCTTAATAGTCTTAGAATCATCAAAGGTGATCGAGAGTTCCCTAGGTCTTTTATCCTTAGGTTTTTTTGAAGGTTTAGATTGAGGTTTTGGTTTAGGTTGAGGTTGAAGTTGAGGTTGAGATGGAGGAGATTGAATAAGAGGTTGAGATTGAGACTGGGGTGGAGATACAGGTTGAGATGAAACAACATGCTCCACATGGTTAACAATATGATTGAGATCATCCATCTTTGAATCATAAACAATATCCACAAAAGATGGATGGGAAATTGTATTAGTATCATGTGTAGGCAAATGAATCATATAGATTTGAAGGTTTTGATTAGGAGGAGAGAAAAATTTGTTCCCAATACCATCAAAATTATCAATAGATAAAGCATTAGAATCAATTAAATCTTGAACCTTATATTTTAGAGAATAACACTTCTTAGTATGATGACCATTCTGATGATGGTATTGACAAAAGGCTTTGGGATCAAAGGATTTTGATGCCATTGTAGTAGGAAGAAGAGGTCAAATAGGAGGAAAAGTAATCATATTATCAGTCAACAATTTACTCATAATATAATGTAAAGATTTAGAAAGAGGAGTAAATGTAATATTTAAATGAAAAGCAGTGGATGCAGAAGTGGTATTGTGGGATGCAAAAACAACTTGATCAGCAACTGCATTTTCTTGTTTATTGATTTTGACATAGTTTTTAGGCTTTTGAAACTTGTTGGGATCAGGAGAAGCATCACTCTTATCAACTGGAACATGAGCCATTGGAGTGTTGCTCTCAAATTGACCCACTTGTAATTGATAATGATGAAGCATTTCACAAAGTTGTTGATAAGAGGTAAATTTAGTAAGAAAAATCTTATCTCTAATATCCCTTTGCAAATTTGAAATAAACATATGTTGAATATCAATATCAGGAACATGATAAGAAATCTAGGCATACAAATGCTTAAATCTACCAATAAATTTAGTTAATTTTTTTTAGTATCCTATTTAGAATGCATCAAATTAGTTAAGGACACTTGCGGACCAATGTTATTTTGAAACTATTGAATAAAAGTATTGGCAAGTTTTGGAAAAGAGTCAATAGAATAAGGAGGCAAGGAAAAATACCATTGCAAGGTCTTATCATGAAAGGTTCTAGCAAACAACTTGGCTAAATCCTATGGTCATGAGAATAGTCACTACAAAGGATTTGAAATGTTTTAACATGAGTGATAGGATCTCCCTTGCCATTTTAATTCTCAAGATGAGGCATATCAGATTACTGAGGGATAAGAGAAAAAATAATGTCTAGGGATAAAGGACTACCCATGTCATATGTAGGAATACTAAACTTGGATTGAGTTAAGGATGCAAGTTTTTGTTGTAAAGAGGACACAGTTTGAACCAGACTAATGATTGTTGAATCATTAGAAGAAATAGGAGGCATATAAACATTAGGAACACTAGGAAAATGGTAGGAAGAGATGGGAATAGAAGACACAACCAGTGGAACACTTGGAACCACAGTTGGGAGAGGATTGGAATAGGTAAAAGGAACACTATGATATGAAGGTTGTGAGGTATGTAAAGACATTGGTGGAACACTCACATGAAGAGATGGAAGTGGAATATTTGAAGATAGAGGATTGGAAAATGGAAGATATGTAGTCATCAAAAGAGGAGTGTAAGTAGGAATTCTAGGTAAAGGAACAAAAGAAGGTTCCACACTAGTGACAGGAGGAGTAAATCCTAAATATTGAGCTTCTTGAGCTAACGGTTGAAAATTTAAATGCACAAGATGAGTAATACCACGCAAGAGATTAACACCTTGATAACTATCACAAAGGACTTTCTTAAGAGCCTCTATAGCTTGAATAGAATCTTGATTATGGTTTTCTTGAATAAGCCAATTTCCCATTTTATCAAGTTTAGTTGATAGTTTTTGGACTTGTTCAGGAGGAACTCTTAAAGCATCATCCTCATCATGAGATGAGTGAGAAGATTTATGCTCCATAGAAGGATTGGAATCATGAGTGATCAAATTATCATCTAAGATCCTAAGGAAAGGAGAGGAAGACTCAAGATCAAAGGAACCCATAAGTTTGCGACTTCTTCTAACTGACATATTATAGGTAGGACTAGAGGTAGTAAAGCTCATACATCAGTGCAATGTAAATGAACTAAACTAAGAAAATGTAAATGAAAGAACATAAAAGAAGGCTAATCTAATATGCATGCAATATCTAACATGAAATGTAAATCTAACACCAAAAAGAAAGAGTTGTCTTTTGCGGGTTCACCAAAATGTAATATATAAAAATGATGTAAATGTGTTATTTAATATATGATATGATTTATAGGAAGAAATGGTGTTTATGTTTTTAAAGGTTTTGGGGGAAGATAATATTTTCCTCTTAGCCCCAAATTTCATAAAGGAAAGATCCACTTTGATCAACCATAAGAAAATTGTTAATGCAAAAATGCATCAATCGATCAGAAATAAGAAGAAATAGGAAAGCCTTACATTTCATAGTTATGGATGAAGAGAATATAATAGATTCACATTTATTAAAACTCTAATTGAAATGAATTGAAGACAAGTACTAACCTCAAAATATAGCAGATCTGGAAAATCCTATTTTCTGATGTCTGTGTTGAGTTTCGAGAAATTCTACAACCGAATCTGGAACAAAACACATAGACAGGAAAAAAACATAAATATTTTCCTTTTCTAAGTTAGGTTGACCTTGACCCAAATGTGGGGGTGCAATTGTACCCCAAAATGTTGACCTTGACCTGCACTGCTTTGATAGAAAATCTATTTGCGGATCCTAAAAGTTGGCTGAAAAGGGTATCCAAATCTGATCTAAAATTTGCTGTCCTGTACCTGTACCTACAATAAAAATAGTTTTGTTTGTTGGGGGGAGGGGTTTTCCTTGGTCAAACCCTAGTTTTGGAATTAACCTTAAAATATAATTGAAATTTCATAAATAAACAAAGTAAATAAACAAATTTATCTTGCTTGTATAGAAACCCTTGTGGAGGATTCGAATCCTTGGATCCACAAGTATGAATGCACCAAATGAATGTAGAATGTAGAATGTAGGAATTAGGATGTATCAAATAAATTTCCTTTATATCTTCAACACCAATCTTAAATGGACCTTGGAATAGGAAGAGGCTTGCATGGATGTGGATGGAGAAATCTTAAACAAGAGGGCTCCATAGAGCTTTGAGTCCTTCAATGGATACCAATGGATCTCCTTGATGAATTAAATTCTTGAAGGTGCTTGAATTCTCAAATGCTTGAGAGAAGATGATTGATTCAGTAGATGGTTAGCTTGCTTCAAGTCTTAGCTTGTTATCTTGTCTTTCAAACTTAGAGTCTTAGAGAAAATGAGAGGAGAAAGCTTCCATATATACAAATCTAGGGCACAATCTTCTAGAGAGGCCTACATAGGAGAATTAAATTCCAATTAGACCTATACCCCTAGAAGTGGACCTATATTAAATATAATTTCAAGAGTGATTGCCTCCAAGACCGAAACAACTGACCTAGAAGCATGAATTAAATCTTTCTGAAGCCCGAAATCTGGAAACCTCAGAAACTTGAAAATTGGACCCTAGATCAGGGTTAAGGTAGACCTTGACCCAGAAGGTCAAACTTGAACCTAAGGTCAAGAACTTCAAATCTGTAGACCAGGATGCCAGAAATAGGCTAGAGAGAAGTGGAAAATGGGGAAAATAGGGGGAAAAGCTAGATCTAAGTCAGAGACCCATTCAAGGCATTTAACATGACCCAAAAACACTTAATCAAAGGGATAAACTAGTCAAAAATGGAAGTGTTTCCTTTTTCTGATGATACAAGTACAAAAATTAAATCGTACATAATTTCATTGTTTGCCTTCTCAAGTGGAGGTATATCTAGAACGACATCAATGTCATCATCATCATCATCATCATCATCATCATCATCATCATCATCATCATCATCATCATCATCATCATCAGTAGTACTAGTAGCACTAGTACCAAATGTGTCAATGATCAATGCATTCCTACCATCATCTTCAAATGTGTTTTTTGGCTCATGATTGTCATCTTCCATGGGATCATGATCTTCACCTTCAATACTCACACCTCCATGTTCCTCTATATTCAGACCCCCATGTTCCTCTGAGATGTGGTGGTCCATATCGCATACGAAACTAGGGAGATCAACCTATATAAAATGATGATAATCAAACCCCCTTCAATGTGATAATCAAACAACCTTCCATGGTTCATATGTATATTAATTATGAATACAATATAACAAAAAACTTACAAATGGATGATAATAAAACCTCCCTTCAATGTGACCATTCTCCCTACAACATCTCTTTTCTATTTTGATCTTGATTCTTCTTGTCTTTAAGCCATTACAACTCTTGCATAGACAATAACATTTG
This sequence comes from Thuja plicata, assembly GCA_018584345.1. Lineage (NCBI taxonomy): Eukaryota > Viridiplantae > Streptophyta > Pinopsida > Cupressales > Cupressaceae > Thuja > Thuja plicata. The sequence continues at coordinate 2,338,524 of MU223194.1, forward strand.
TCATCGCCTTGTCTTTGAAAGTTAGACAACAATCTAGTGATTGTCTCCCTATTTTGATAGAATTCCCTTGTATTATCTGACATGATCCTTAATGTGTATATTTTTGAAAAATTGGACATGTTGTACTTAATGTTTATATCTACACATATGGTTTTGATAGAAAATGGTCACTCTATTTGCTCGTGGTGAGAACTCTTTAGTTGTGACAAAAAAATGTCAAACAAAAAATGACATGTTATAGTAGGTTTTTTAAATGAAATGTTTCTTTGTAAATTTAACTATAGGTTTTATAACTGTACATATATTTTCTTCGACTCCCCCATGTTGTAATCATATCAACTGGTTGATATCAAATTGTATGTCAAGATTTATAGCATTAAATTGATCATAGTTGGAAGCCTCAGAGACAAGAAGAATATGAGTATAGACAATTTTTAGAAGAATATGATTGAATGTAAACATATATAAGTTGACGAACATAAATAATGAAGGTACCATACATTGCCTAAAGTAATGAAGTGTTGACCCGGGGTTGAATCCAGTATGCTCATGTATGATCCAGAACCTGCAAGGAAGGAAAAGATGGGGTTATATCCAAAGGATCTAAGTAATTCCTGACACCCTTGTCATGCCCAAAAATAGGGCAAAACACACACAATTTTTTTTTAAAACACCTAAGAACGTACAACTAATAGGGGGAGAGTTGGAAAGATAATAGCAAGGTATAGTTAACCTTCGAATTACAAGGTATAAGCACATACTGATTAAGGGTCAAGCCACAACAGATGCAAATTGGGCATCAACTTGCTCCACGGGTCATCTAAATACTCAATTTAGGTTTATCTAACTCTGATTCCTTGTTTTGAATCATGATGGTAGTTAGTGGTTCAGGAACATATGTTGATCTGGGTTGCCCTTACTAACCTTAAACCTAGATTGCAACTTAATCCATCCAAGTTTAATTCCAGTTAACATTAGACATTGAGATATTGACAAGATTAAGATTGAATAACAATTTCACTAACTCAATCAACTATTAATTAAATCCAATCTAAGATCAATTCCAATTTCCTAACCTATTAAACATCATTAATATAATTATTCACCTATGATAAAACAACATGCTTTTCTAATCCATCAATTTCCAACATGCGACTTTAATTTAACCTTTTTATTCAGACATTAGAATTATCTCCTAATACACCATTTAAATTTACTTTTAATAAAAATCGAGCATAACCCCTAAATAGATCACAAGAGCAATATAATCCTTAATAATTAGATTTGTAAATGTCACAATTATAAATTAACCTAATCAACTAATGTTACATAACCCTTAAAAATGATCAATCATAATATTATTGAGTGGACCTAATACAAATTAGACATTAGAAACTATTAACAATCTCATCCATCAAAATATTTAAGGTTATGAAGTTGATAATTAAAACTACCCCATTGATTTGATATACATATATACCTAAAATATTACACCTTAGAAGATTTAAAACAAAATAATTACATCATATAAACTAATTTAATATTTACTAACTAATTTCTAATCTAACTATCTAATAATCCTACTAATCCTAAATAACATTTTAAACTATCAACACAAAAACCCATAACCCAATCTAACATTTTACCTTTTTACAAAATGAAACAAGGCTAAGGGTTTCAAAATATATAAGGAATAGAGGTAGGTGACAAGACATGCATGGCCCACCATACTACCCACCAAACATGACTTTAATCCTTCCTTGACATGGCAAAGCATGAGGTTTTTGAAAATGACCCAGGGAGGAGTACAGACCAAAGGACATGCCTTGGGACCCACCAAACAACATTTCCCCATTCCCAAACAAGTATTTCACATGTAATGAAGGGAAAGGATTTCGCAGAAAGTGGGGCACAGTTTGCAAGGGGGAGATGATCATGTTTATTGAGGCCCACTAAACCAAAAAGTCACCTCCAAGAAAAATTTGCATGGAAGGAAGGGAAAAGGAGTTGACTTAAAAAGGACATGTTAGAATGGATAGAAAGGTAAAGGGTGGTGAGATTACCAATTAGTTTAGACCCCATATTGCAAGGTGATAGAATTTATTCAATTTAGCCTTCCATCTTATTCACACTTCTCCCGTGGGTCCCACTAGCTTTTAAGTTATATGGGTTTTATAGATCTTTATTAATTAAGGGTTAGCTGGTAATAGCATGGGTAAGATAGGGGGTTTAGGTTACTAATTATAATTAGGGGAGTATAATGAAAAGGGAAGGGAATATTCTCTGTGGTAAGAGAATAATTTTCTTCCCATACAAAATCCAAAGAGTTTATACTCTTAGAAATCTGGAAGATGTCATTGCAAATGTATGAATTTTTCCTTTAATTTCTTTGCTTGTTTTTTTGAAATCCACATGAATGCATTGATTTATCCAATTAGTGTATTATACAAGGGGAATTATGGGTTGAATAATAGTTGTATGAGATTTTAACATAGTAATCTAACATGTTCATTTGTTCATTGTTTCATGCTTCAA
>MU223194.1:2367304-2378243 GCA_018584345.1 Thuja plicata
TGGTTTAGTAGAATTTAAGTCATGTGAAGGAATAAATAAATTAAAAATTTATTTAAAGGGGATTAATGAGGGATAATGTATTAAATAATATTTAATACATTAAAAGGGGTAGTATTTAAATTAAACTCAAATACTGAGGAAAGTGAATCATATTTAATTAAATAAATTTAATTAAATAGATAGAAGAATATAACAAATATAATTAATTAAATTAACTATAATGTTATGGAAATATTAATTAAATTAATATAAGGACGATTTTAGACGTCTACACATAGATGTTGCCATGTTGGAGGAAAAGAGGAGAATGGAAGAGAATGTATTGAAATCTCATTTATTTAAATGATAATCCATACTTTGCCTTTCTTCTTGGTGGATTTTTTCCCACAAGGTTTTCTCCATGTAAATCCTGTACTATATGACGCTCTTATGTTGCTGATTTGTGTCTCTTTGCTGCTATCTTATTATGATGTTATGCTTTATTTATTTCTGTCATAAGCTCTCTAAGGTAGTTTTTCTAAGCATGATATGATGATTAATTTTTAGCATCACCACAAAAGATGGATCCAAACATAGTGATTCCATATCAAGGCAACTTAATTTCAGATTCGCACATAAGTTTGAGACTTCATATTGTAGTACTCCAAGCCTTGTATCTCATCCATCAAAGTCTTAACTTGATTATTTGGATAGATATTTAAGTTTCTCAACCATCCATATCAGATCCTAATTATTTATCAAAACATTGAAGAAACTTTCAGGTAATGCTTTTAGATGGCAAAGAGCTGCCATGATAACTTTCTCAGTATAAATTTCTTGGCACAATCATGTGAAAAATGCTAAATTTACTCTATAGTTTACTATGAATTGAATAGCCTAAGTTTTGAAGTTTGTCCTCAACTAATTTCCATTAATGATTCATGAAATATTGTGTAGCTATCATTTGTTTGTGTATACTTCTCTTTTTAAATTTGAGCTGTACATACCCAAGTGATGATTTTAGAAATTAGTACAAGAATATCAATAATAACACATCAAAGAAATATTAGATTAGAATAATTGAACAATGAGTCTCATCCAGTAAAATTGATGTTGGAATTATTTCAAATGATGGTTTTCAAATAAATTAGTGGTCAAATACTTTTTACCAAAAGGAGTAAATATGCAAGTACCTCAAGCATATGAAAGTTTGTAAGGCACACAAGAAGCTGTATTGATGATATTTGTAGAATTGGGTGAGGCCTACCAATTGGAATATCAAGTTGATGTATTAGAGGTATAGGAGGATGTACAAGCTTGAACCAGACACAAGTCAGTAACCAGATTAATGCTATTAGAGGTTGGGGTAATGGTGCAAGCACCATTTTACGATAAAATAGTTGAAAAGTTGCTACCATATTACAACAATTTAGAAGCATTGAAGCACACAACGCCTCACCAAACTTTATCTCTATTCAATTGGATTTATATGATCAATCATTTCCCACCATGTTTTTAGGGAAGGGAATTTTGAATATGGAGGAACATACCTCAAGAACCAGTAGAGAAAAAAGATAATTTCAATGCATGGCTCTAATCACAATCTAATATTCCCATAACTTGACAATAGAATAGCCGTGGAAGATGACAATTAGGCATGCTCTCAAATCTTGGATTATGGTGATGTGTTGTTTAGTAACTTGGTTTAGGATCTTCTCATATAGGAAAAGTGGACAAGCCTAGGTAAGCCTCTCTTCAATGTTTTAACTTTTACCCTTCACTTCTTTTCAAGCTCAAGGAGGGTTTTTCTTTGAATTTAGATGAAAAAATAGGATTCAAGTTTGAAAGTATAGATGTTCAGATGGTGGTGATGGACTTGTATGGTTCTTATGATGTGATTATGGGATTTGGGGATCATTTCTCCTCTACTAATGTGTTAAAGGAAACAAATTTGATAGTTGGGCGAGATTTGAACCTTCCTTTGAACTGAGTAGAGGTCTAGGGCTCAATGGCCCAAGTAGGTCTTCTACATAGGGAAATTATTATAAACGGGGAGTACCACATAGTGATTATCAACAAAAAAACAAATAAAGAGAGATCAAACACTTCACACAATGCCTTGAAGGTAATAGAAACAATGCCCTAGATCTCAAAGCTCGTGGGTCATCAAGCATTCTAAATGTAAAGATGTAAACAATGCCAATATTAAATAGTGAGCTCATAAACAATGCATGATGCCCTAGCTTGTAGCCTGCGAGCCATCAAGACATTTCCTCATGAAATGATCATAAACGGGGAGTACCACATAGTGAATATCAACAACAAAACAAATAAAGAGAGATCAAACACTTCACACAATGCCTTGAAGGTAATAGAAACAATGCCCTAGCTCTCAAAGCTTGTGGATCATCAAGCATTACAAATGCAAATATGTAAACAATGCCAGTATTAACATTCATATGGTGCCATTAAATCAACAAATGCCATCAAAATGAAATTGAGTACGTTAATGAGAAGACAAAGCTTCAATGCCTACCTCAAGTCATGGATTCCATATTCCAAGCTTCCAAATCAAGCTTGAGGTTCACAGCAGAAGAGCCCTCTTCACAAACATAGCTCAATCTACGACAGTTAGGGCCATTGTCGTGCACACAGCTCGATCACAAAAATTAGAAATGAGCCTTTTTTTTGTTTATAATCATGCGAGTGTCAAAATTAAGATGGTACCATCGCTATTACGACAACATCATGGGCACTTGAAAAAAAAACAAAAAAATCACACACAAATGGTAGTTCCATCGCAAATTGGCATCAAAATTCGACCCCAATTGTTGTAGTGTTATGTGAAGTATTGGCACAATAGTTTTTGGAGAATGTCAAGTTGATAAAGATAGACAAGTCTAAAACCTTCATATTTGGTTCACTACTAGCCCACATGTACATTCACATTGAGCATAAGTTTCCAGGTATGCACCCAAGTGGTTGGAGAAAAGCTATACCTACTGGTATTCAGATTTATGAGAGCTACCAAAGATAGGATAGCACATGGGTTGATGGAGAACTATTTTGCATGATTAAGATTCTTCAGAGGTAGATGAAAGAGAGATACAAGATTCTTGAAGACTTAGTTGAAAAATATAAGGACACAATATGTTTTATGGTTGAGATAGATTGTGTATGTTTTGAAGCAGTTGTTCCAAGGAAGAAATGGTGTTATCCTATGGGATATGAGGTTAGTTTAGAAGTCTTAACTATGCAGATTGAACATGTTTTGACATCTGAAGTAGATACATCTGAGGAGAGATGGGGCACTTATGAAGAAAAATAAGCCAAATTAAGAGAGGAGCAGACCAGAGCCTTGAGGAAAAGGAAAGTAGACAACATTATTCATGAATGTGGTATTAAGGATGGATTAACTAAGGAAGAGTTGAAGGAAGTAAAGAATAAGTTAGTAGAATATTCTTATGGATTGGAAAGTGCTGCTACTACAGCCCTTCCACATCTTGAAGTTGTGATGGTAGATAATCCACCTTCTACTATTATTAATGTTACCACCCCTTCATCACCACTGAAGACATCACAAGAAGAGACAACTAAGATTGTACCTTGGAGAAGCACTAGATCCACCAAACCAGATTCACTACCTAAAGTATAGAGGATTGAGCGAGAAGAGAAGAAATCCAAAAGTGATAGACAAGTATGGAAACCAGACTTGAAGATGATTGAGAAGAGAGTATTGAGCAAGGAAAGATAGCTTCAATAAAAAAATACTATGACAGGTATGGGGAAACTGATAAACTTATGATTGAAGATATTGTAGTAAATCACCTACTTGTTTTCAAGAAAAATTGTTAGAGATAGAGGGAAATGTACTTGAAAAGTTGTATGAAAGACTGGAAATAAGATAGAAAATATTGAAGATGAGACTTTTAGGAATCAAGCAATTTATAACATGTTACCTATAATTTCTATGCAAGAGAGAGATAGAATATTTGGTGAAGTGAAACCTTTATTGAGGACCAAGGCAAGGCTAGTAAAAATCATGACAAGAAAATATGAAGAAGTTACTGAAGAGACTCAGAGAGAATCGGATCATATACTAATGACTACTATTCCTAAGAAGACTCCACCTCATAAACCTATAATTCCTACACCTTTAGGAATGGGAGAGAGTTCCAAAAAAACTAAGGAAAGTGTTGAGAAGAGAAAAGATGATATGTAGCCATATTTATATGTTTCTAGTATGCCTGTGACTCTTGACACTTCACATGATGACAAGGATCCATTTGAAGGAAACACTGACAATACAATGGTTGAGGATGAAGAACAAAAAGAGGAAGAACAGAAGGAAATGGAGCAGAAGGAAGAAGAATAAAAAGTTTAATTCAAAGCTGAAATTGACACATCTTCTATCTTATTGTTGGAAAGTAAAGACAAACCCATTGATGTTGATGTTGATCGCATGGATGAGGATGAGTTGGTGAGTCTAGAATTCACCGCACTCACTAAAGAAAAGGAGAGATCTGATTAGAAAAGTGACAAGAAAACTAAGGTAATGTCTAGAGAAATCGATACTATGAACAAATTGATTCCAGTACCTATTATTTTCCAAAGTAGATATGATGTAGAAAACTTGAAGTTTGCACTTGAAAATTTTAATATTCACTATGTGACCCTAGTGAAGATCGCAGAAGAAAAGGTAGAGAAGAGATACTTGGAGAAGAAATTGATGGAATTTTGCTAGTCTATTTCATGGGACTTGGGCATTCTAAAATCTATTACAATAAAAGCTAAGAGTTGTGTTGTACATGGAAGGATACTTTTCATTTATTGCATGAACCCAATCAAACATGCTTAGAACATTGAAGACATTATCACCAAGGATGGGGAAATCTTGAATAGTATGATGGAAAATTGTGATACCTACTCATAATTAGTAATGTAAATGGACAGAGAGGCAACAAGAATTTTGGATAAGATGAATGTATTGGATATAGAGAAAGGGAGAGTCATGTCAAGGTTTGGTTTTTTGAAGAGTTTAATCACTCCTAAACTATCAATTCTTGAAGTACATTTGTTAGATACGGAGAAGACAACATAATCACTGAAAAACTCTATACCTATAGAGTTGAAAGTAGCAGAGACATGATCATATGCACTGAATGGAATAATTCACGTTACAACCATTGGTTGAGTCATGGAGTGTAGAAGTGAAGATCTTGGAAGATTCTTTTCAAGATATTTTGAAAATGGTGAGAAAGCAGTAGTTGTATTACTTTTTATGCACCTTTTTCATTGTCATCAAAGGGGGAGAAGAGAGAAGATAAATGAATAAGGGAGAAGAGAGAACAAAAATAGAAGAGGAAGAGAGGAGAGACAATTTTTGTGTTGGAATGCTTAGTCATTTTTTTGTTAAGTGTTGCCATCAATGCCAAAGGGAGACATTATTGGAAAGTGATCATTTTTGTATTTTTGAATCATGTTTTGGTTTTCATTTATGGAAACACATCTGGCATATTGATCTATTGAATAGAAGTTAAGTTTTGATGATTTAGTTCTGGAATCGACTAAGTATAGAAGTAGAAATACAAATTTATTTGGGTATCAAAGATTGAGATCAATGAGTTATGATGAACGAGCTTAGAGGAAGATACTATGGGGTATGTATGACCTACATCTAAGATCAATTTGATTTTGGTGAATATTACAGAGATTTAGAGAGATTTGAAGACAGGCGACAATGATAGAACAATGAAATAGAGCAATTGAACTATAGCGATAATTATGATTTTGGATAATCCATATTTTGGTTATGTAAGAATGCCAACTATGTATTTAATATTTTCACTATTAATTATATTTTTTATTGAGAGCTGACTATGTAATATTGGCTAAGAGAGTTGACTTGGTAATAAGAAATATATAGATGAAGACTTTTTGCAAAGTGAAGAGATATGGAAGATTGATGAGTGAGTATATGTGTATGTGTGAATGTCAGAGTAGAGGATGAAAAAGATCATTGGATAACTATGATTGGAACCATCTAAGAATTGAAGATGCTTGTTTTTGTTCATTATTAAGGAACACTTTGTATCAAAAATTTTTTTGTAAGAGTTGTAAGCTTAGGTGGCCCCTAACAGGGCATTGTATACCTTTAATAGGGTTGTATTCCTCTAACAAGGAATTGTACTATGTAATATTCATCTCCTAACATGGATAGGTATCCTAAAAGGGAAATTATACTTTAGTGCATGCTTGTGGGTACCCTCCCCACCGGGGTTTTCCCTTGGCCAGGGTTTCCTCGACAACAAATAATGGTGTTATGAGTTCTGTGTTATTTGTTTATGCTCTTTTCATTTCAGAAAGTTTATGGGGAATTGGTTTAAATTTTATTTTAAGTGTTGTAATACTAATTCACCCCCCTCTCATTATTACTTAACCCTAACATAAAGCTCCTAATAGGGTTAGAGGTAATTCACTTAACTGGGTGACTCATAATAGGGTTTGATCCTAACAGGGCATCATTGTAAGCTCCTAACAAGGCTAGGCCTTCAATAGGGTGTATTTTAGAAGAGTGAAAATATATGTGTGTGCTAATACCCACCATGGTTTTCACCCTTAGTAAGGGTTTCCATTATAAAAATACTGGTGTTACTTTGTTGCATGTGTGGATGATTGTTTGGTTACTTTGTTTATTGCATGCATAAGGTTTAAAGTTGAAGAATGTGGTTTATGGTGTTGAATGAATTGTGAAAATGTTCAGATTTGATAGATTACTAATTCCCCTCCCCCTCTCAATAATATTGGACCTTATAGTATTAACACAAGCTACATAGTTGCTAGTCAACCCATCGAAGAGGATCAGTCTAAGGGTTCAAAAATAGGTAATTCAAAGGACCAAGTGTGTGAAATCAATCATTGGACCAATGAAAGAAGGACCAGTCCAAGGATCCATGATAGGTAACATTGAATCATTATATATGTGTGTGTTCAAAGTGTGAAACAATGAGTAGACTATATGTCCCCATGTTAAAGCAATTACAAATGCCTTAACAGGAGCAATGGCTTTGACAAATTGTACATGCATCCAACAAGAAATGTTTCCACTATGAGATGCCCCCAAGAAAGGATAAACCAAGGCAAATGAAACACATAACAAAAGCGAGCATGAAAGAGATCTGATAACTCAAGGGTTAGTATGATCAAATGATAATATATACATTATATAAAAATGAAATGTCATCATTCCCCCAAAGTATAAGAACTACAAGCACAATGGAAGAATTTCATGTAAGATTCACAAAGAAGAGTCTTTGTGGGATAACATCATGGAGACCAAAAAGAATAGGTAGCTACTTTTTTGCATCATCCCTAATCAGATAACACAAAGGCACATTTACGAATAGTGGCACATGTACACCATAACATGTAATGATATATAGAAGAAATGAGATACAAATAGAGGAATGCCACAATAGATCAATTCATTTATCACCTTGCATCAACAGAGAAAAAAGGGTCATTTAAAGAAATCTAAGAAAAACATATAACAAGAAACATATCATGGGTGAAGCACATCTTGATAAACAAGAAAACACACAAAATCCATCGTACAAGAGGATCTAGTGAAACATATCGCCCACCCCCCATCTTGGTCTATAATGTTTAGGAAAAGTGGGAAACATGCAAGAGGAGAAAAGTAAATCATGGTAGATGGAACAATAGCCAATTCCAAACAAGGACCATGTTGTAAAGATGGGTCAGTTTGTTCATCACTATCACTAAGAGATAATTATTGTGAAAACATAGTTGGTAAATCATGATTAACATAAATAAGATTATACATATAATTATAATTAATAGCATGAATATCATCATTATTTGCATTAGGAACATCAAAATAATCATCATCCATAGTATCTTCTTCATCCAAATTAATTGTAATAGAATCCAAGATAAAAAATAGAATTATCATGTTTGTTCAATTTCATCTTTTTTTTTTTCAAATTAACGTCCTCTGTAGGGATATGCATAGGTTGATAAAATGGAATCAAAGCATTAGTAGATGTTTTAGGGTAGGAAAGGATTTGGGAAGCACACTAACTTTCTCTAGCACAATGTTGAAAATGGAAATCAAGGGCAAAACAATAACGTTTAGTCTTGCTGAAGATGTGATTTGGTTTGGGATCAATAAGAATTGGATCCTTTTCTTCTTTAGGGGGAAGAAATTAAGGAAATTCACTAGGTTGAGAGATAGGATGGGTATAAGGTTTGTAATTTATAGGAGGTGGAATAGAAGAATAAAGAGGAGGTGTATGTGGTCTAGGAAGAAGTCTAGGTCTAGGGAAAGGAGATGGAATACCCTTATGATTTCTAAGTTCATAAATATTTTGGATTTTGTACTTCTGATAGGATCAGAAAGGATTGTCTTTGGGAGGGTGAGTGTGTTGAGGTATAGAAGGTGAAACATAGTCAATGTCAATGGAATATTGAGGTAGTAAAGGTTGGAAAAGACTATGATTAATAGTAATAATTTTTCCATTATGATGAAATATCAAACAATTATGAATGAGAGAGGCTAGAGTTTTCATGGAGATGAGCCAAGGAAGACCAAGTTAGACTTGAAATTGATTATAAATTGGAATGAAAAAAAATGTGACATCTAAAGTTTCACCACCAAATTTTACAGGAAAAATGATAGAACTATGGGTAGGATAAGTGAAACCATTACAAGTTTGAATTATTACATCAGATTTATCATAGAAATCACATTGCATTTGTCAAGTGTAAAGATTATCTTTAGTTATAAAATTCACCATACAAGTGAGATCTATAAGGGCACCATAGGAAATAAGGCCATTAACTCTTGCAAGAATGTAAGGAGGACCATCAAGAGCCTTAATAGTTTCAATAGGGTCAAAGGTAATGGGAATATTAGGTTCAGGTTTGGGTTTAGGTTTGGATTTAGTTTGATCAATAAGATTAACCACATTGTTGGCTTCAATTGATTCATCTTCATATGAAACATGGGAGGAAGAAGGAAAATGATACGTAGACTCAATGGTATGAGTGGAATGATAGGGTAAAGGATTAGCATATTTTTGAAAGTTTAGAATTTGAGGTGCTAAAAATTTGTTTCCTTGATCATTCATACCTTCAATAGATCTAGAATTAGAATCAATAAGTTCTTGGATGACATATTTCAAGAAGAAACATTTTTCAGTATCATGGCCAAGTTGATGATGATATTGATAGAAATATTTAGATTGAGGTTTGTTAGGATCAACTAGGTTAATGGGAGGAAGCATTAACATATTGGAATTAATAAATTCCATCATCATATTATGCAAAGATTCATTAAGCTAAGTAAAATTAAGAGAAATTTTAAAGTAAGATGACAAAGGAGCCACACCTTTGGATGTTGTTGCCACTTTCTCATCTACATGATTAGTTGAAGAATTGATCTTGATGAAGCCCTTTGGTTTTTGAAACTTATGAAAGGGCTGTGATGTGATATCACCCTTATCAACTGGAGCCATTAGAATGGTGCTCTCAAATTTCACTTGAATTTGATAATTATGAAGCACTACGCATAATTGAGTAAAAGTAGAGAATTCGGGAAACAAAATATTGTCTCTAATATTATTTTGTAAATTAGAAATGAAAATATGTTGCATATCAAAATTGGTCAAAGAACAAGAAATTTGATCATGCAAATATTTAAATCTACCAATGAAATCAATAACCTTTTCTTTAGGACCTTGTTTACAATGCATCAAATCAGTCAAGGATATCTTAGGAAAAATATTATTTTAGAATTATTGAATGAAGGAAATGGAAAGTTTTTAAAAGGAATCAGTGGAATATAGAGGCAAAGATAAATACCATTGCAAGGCCCTATCTTGAAAGTTTCTATTAAATATCTTAGCCATGAACCTTTGATCATGAGAAAAGTCACTACACAAAGTTTGAAAGGTCTTAACATGGGTTAAGGGATCACCTTTACCATTGTAGGTCTCTAAATGAGGAATCTTCATGCATTGAGGAATGAAGACACAAATTATATCCAAGCATAAAGGACTAGCAATATCAAAATTAGGAATGTTAAAATTGGATTGAGTCATGGAAGCAATTTTTTGTTGCGAAGAAGAAACAATTTGAGTAAGACTATTGATTGTAGATCCAGTGGAAAGAGTAGAATGAGATATGTGGGAAACATTGGGATCATTGTGTGAAATGGAAGGAATGGTGAAATAAGAAAAAGTAACACTATTGTAAGTGGGCATGGATGGAAGTAAGGGGACACATGGAATACTAGAATAAGAAACACTACTACTAGGAATGAGAACATATATAGGATTGGAAGGCTTAAGGGAAGTGGTTTTGATAGGTGCAGTATAAGTAGAAACACTAGGTATTGAGGTCAGAATGGGATTGGAAACCTCAAAAATAATGAGAGGTTAAGTGTAACCAAGATCTTGAGCACAATTTGGAAGTGGCTTAACATTTTTATGAACAAGTTGAGAAAGAGCATGTAGTAAATCCATTCCATGTTCATTGTTATGAATTAGATTTTTTAAACCACCAACTATAGAAATGGCTTTGGGGTTAGGGTTCTCTTGACCTAACCATTGTTCAAATTTATCAAAGTCACAAGAAATCTTTTTTATTTGATTATGTAATGTCCCCTCTAGGGAACCCATAAGGAATCAGGTCTTATGACCAAAAATTACAACTAACAATTATTTTTTTTCTAACATTAAATCATTACTACTTCCCATTAACATTCCTTAAGGTTCCCTTAATGAATTCATTTTCTAAAATATTTACATTACTTATCCAAATTGAATTTCATTTCCTTTCTTTACTTTCACATTTAGAACTTAAGAGATAGGGTAAGAAAATAACATTTCATTTACAATTATATTCCTTACTTTATATAATAATTCCATTTCTCCTT
>MU223194.1:2387261-2407688 GCA_018584345.1 Thuja plicata
ACTTTTTACAAACCCACCCATAGGATCATCTGGCAACCACTTTAGGGTTCCAACACCTAGGGTGAGCCACTCACTTAAGGTTCCTATTCCCTTACCCCATCACAAGCCACAAAAACCTCAAGTAATCACAAAATATCTATCTCATAGGTCTAGGGAACCCTTTGGTGCACTCAGGCCATCCGAACAAGTTTTGACCCTATATTATGGACTCTACCAAAAGCCAATTATGAACAAAAGCTTAAAAACAAAACGATGTATAGAAGTTCATTAAACACAGCATAAAACTTCCCACATGCATTTACACAAAATTTCATAGCTTATTTCAAAAGTGAAAGGAAATCTCATATGGCTAAAATTTGGCTAAGTCTGAATTTTTAAGAAATCTCAAAATTAGAAGCTACATCTTAACTCCTATGAAGTCGAAACCTATCTCAATCATCCTAAAAGGTACCTAATTCCTTTATACAAATATAACTTAAAGTATATACTTAAATGCTATTTGTATAAATCAGAATACTTATAAGCCCCTAAAACCCTAAAAACTCCAAACGAATTTCTACACAAACTCATACGACAATGTGCATACCCATGCAACATTTGACCAATTGTCATATGAGTATGACTACACTATTGTATGACACTATAAAACACTTGCACAAAACTACATTTTAAACTCCCTGAAAACACTTAAAATTGATTTTTAACCCATACGACTTTTGTATTCATTCTCATACAACATTTGAACAAGTGTTGTATGAATATGAACACAATGTCCTACGACAGTGCAGAATATTTTTACAAAAATGAATTTTAAACTTTCTGAAAACATTTTAAACTGGTTTCAAAATAAATAAAATAAAAGCAACCATTCGCAAAGAAGCCTGCAAGTGGAGAAGAGTAGGGAAAAAGGACTGTATCTCAATCCTACACCTTCATGACCCTTCCTGTTTCTTCCTAGACTTCCCTATTTCATTCAACACTAAATAAACACACCCTCCCAGATGATCACAAGTATTCCTAACTTCCTAGGAAGATTTCTTTGAAATAAAAAGTAAATAAAAACTATATAATCATACATAATTTACTTCCCAGAAACACAGTAGAATACACAGAGCATAAAACATTTACATATCATTTGGATACATAGTAAAACAATCATATTATAATTTAATATCATATCATATACAAACACATTCATAAACAAAAGAGGAAGAATGGAGATTCTTCCCAGTTTAGACCCTCCCTTGGTTCCTGCGGAGAATCCTCTTCCCTTGGCTGGAAAAATATCTACGAAGCTTCAATCCTTGAGTAGATATCCTTCTAGAAATCTTCCTCCAAGAAAACCTCACACACTTGACTTCACAAAATAGAGACTCTTAACTCACACAAAATTTCTGGAAAAATCAATTACAGACAACTCAAACAAATAACAATCCTCCAAAATTATCATCCCCTTCACACAAAAAATCTTCAATTATTTATCCTCCAAATATGTGGTTGGAGGAGTTGGTTTACAGGAAGCAACTCCTCCAACTTCCATAGTTGGTTGGAGGAACAACCAAATAATTTCCAGTAAAGACTTAATCAAGGTTTTAATAAAATTAATTAAAATATCTTTTAAATGAAAGCATAACAAGAATAATAGACAAACACCTATCAAGAAAAACACATAGAACAATAGGAAAACAAGTAGCCTAACTTCTAGGAGGTCTTGAGTTCAACTCCCTCCTAGATAGCTAATTTTACTACAAAGGACATTTTCCTTTTATTCTTATTATGTTTACTTTTTATTAAATACATTCATCAAATATACTTTATTTACTTATTACAAATAACATACCATTTACACAAATAATGAAAACATACAATTATTATTATTTATATAAGTATGGATATATGTGTGTGCACCCACATATACACATATCTATATAAAATACAAACAATTATAACATATTTATAATTATTATACATATAAAACAGATTAATTCTAATTCATAACATAAATTCAGACCAACATCAAATCAAGTCTATAACATAAACTGCATTCTACTACCCCAACAAGGATAACTCCCTAAATAGAATTCTAAGTCCAAGGGTAACCTCGAGAGTATCTTGGTTAAATCTCCACACATCAATAGTTCAAGGATTTTGAAGGCATGCTCAGACCTATGTAGCCACGTGGAGACGATGCCTGGTACCTGCATCCTGCATCACCAATTGATATGCATATACAAATATATAAATATAAACAGATAGTAGAAAACAAGGAGGGAGAGTGCGACATCATGTTGATCTCCCGTAGGAGTTACTACGACTACCCCTCCTCATCCTACACTCACATCAACCAGTGAACATCAAACCATAATAGGGTCAGTAGGGTTAAATCATAATATAAACATCATAACACAAATCAATGTAAAATATTTTACTGATAGTTCATTTCTAGCCATTCATCATTAAATTATAACTCCTTTAATATGTCCAAATAACTACAGTAACCAAATATATATGCTTAAATGTCTCATAAAATGCTAACTAAATAATAATCATAGTCCATCCTAAAATCCAAAGTTTCAAAGCAATAGTCCTGTCCGTCTAACATAGGAAGATTCTAGGGTGGGCATTATAGATTAGGTGTAACTCTTAGAATCTCATGCTAATCATGGAAGATTTTTTCAGATGAGGTGGAGGAAGATCAATATTATACATGTTGGTCTCCTCAAGATTCCTGGAAGCTAAGAGGACTCAGGATCAAAGGAACCCATAAGTATACTAAAGCAATGTAATAACACTCATGCAAAAAATGAAAAGTAGATAGATCTAAATAAATATCAATGTAGAAAGGAGATCTAATACGTAAAACAAAAAATGAAGCTACTATAGAGTGAATATAAGAAACACATTAATCATGAAAGAAAAGTAGATCTAATCCAAACTTATAATTGAAAGTATGGAAGTGCAAAAAAAGGAAATCTGTCTACCAAAATCAAAAGAATATAACAAAGATATCTAAATGCATACAATATATCAAACATATGATAAAAACAATGATTAATTAAATACATAAACAGTAGATCTAGAAACCAAATCAGATTGGAAATGCTATGAGTCAGGTTCACAAAAATGTGCAATAGGTGAACCTAGATGTCTAAATGCATAGAAAGGGAATCTAACTACCATAATCAGAAGAATGTGACAAGCATCGGGTTCACCAACATGTGCAATATAAAAGGGAAGCATCAAGATAGAGGTAAGATCACACATCCCTTTTCAAATATGGAAATATCACACATTAGGAAGATGAACACCCAAATAGGCTGAAATAGGGTTTCAATCTCTAATTGGGGTATTGTGGTTCTTCCGTAAAGTATGATATTGATTTTTAAAGTAGGATGCCACTGTCAAGATTATATGATTGGAAATGAAAAACTAAATAAAGATAAGTGTACCTTGAAGAAATGAAGGATATGTTTTGCTGCTATTTTTTGACAGTTGGAGTATGGGAAGAAACTATACTTCCAGACCTAGGTCATGAAACCTATCAATTATTTGTCCTAAAAATTTGAACCTATTTCTGAGGGCACAAAATGGATGGAACATTTTGTACCTAGGTAAATATCATTTGGAATATTCTATACCAGATGTTTTTTCCTTGGATATTATAGAGACATGTGTCAGGATCAACGGAGCTCAGATTTGCAATTAGAACTTCCTATCCTGTACCTGCACATGAAAAATGGGGAAAAGGTTGGATAAAGGGGTTTACCTTGGTCAAACCTCTATTTAGGAATCAACCTTAGAATTTGAAATGAAAAACATGTAATGTAAAGAATATAGTAAATACAAAGGCTCAATACTGTATTAATGTGCTTACCCTCATGGACGGATGTTTGTATCACTCAAATCCATGAAATATGCTTGATGTTTGTTCCTTTAATGTAGATGTGACCTTGTAGGATATGTGTAGGATAAAGGATTCCTTCACATGTGCATGGATTTATGAATACCAATACCAGATCTTGATTTTCTTGAAATGCTTGATCACACTTGCAGAGAGAGAGAGAGAGAGAGAGAGAGAGAGAGAGAGAGAAGAATGATGGAGAAAGAGAGATCTTCTTTTCCTTGATGTGTTGGGAAAAGAAGAAGAATGACTTGGCTTGAGATCTTGAAATCACCTAGCTTGCTTGAATGCTCTTGGATCACAATAATTTCTTCAATTAGATTATTGCTTGCATATGGTTGTTGGATAGCTTGAACATTATAGGAGATGTACAAATGAGGAGAGATGTAGGGTTTATATACTTTTCCCTTATTCTGGGATCTAAAACTAAGCCAGGTCGACCACCGCAGAAGACACAAATTTAAAATTCTGATATAGGGCTCCAGGCCCAATCTGAGACAAAATACCTGGGTGTAGAATTCCTAGAACGTTATGCACATAGGTGAAAAATGTTTGGAACGTTGTGCACCTTGGGGTTTTTGCTAAATTTTTCCAGGGACATAAGGATGAGGAAAAAAGGCCCCAATTTGAATTACAAGTTGCCTAGATCAAGAAAAATGAGAAAAATACCCCAAAATCACAAAAGGGGGACTATAGGTCCTACCTAGAGCCACCTATAATGGGTGATAAGTTTTTAAGATGGTACAATAATATTGATTGAGCTGATGAAAATAATTGGGCTAGTTGATATCCGATTGAGTTGATAGAGCTAGCTGATATCTAGTTTCATTAATTGAAACTGATGTGAGTGTAGGATAACGTGATGCAAGGTTGATTTATTGTAGGAATATAGACCAATGTGATTAGAGCTAGAGAGGAGGTAAGAACCACTAGGTACTAGAGGGGTGGGACCATTAGGAGATTATACATGCCTAGGATTAGCAGATCCACATAGGGGTAGTGCATCATAGCTCTGTCAATTTCCTATGTATTAACAAGATATAGTGATCTTTGAGAGAGGGTGATCTGTGGTGGAAATGATAGTATCCATTGTGTATATTGACATTATTGTACTTTGGCACTTATATAATTTTGAGATGTATATATGTGAGACTCTATTGATGGACTCTATATGCATGCATGATAGATTTTTTTTAATGCTTTTATGATGTTAAGAAACTTAGACATATGATTCTAGATTTAAATTGATATGATGTTTACAAAATGATGATTATGGTTCTTATGGTGGTATAGATATATTGATGTAGGCATATAAGACTATCTATATGATTACTAAATGTGATGACTATATGATGCTATATGAGATGCTCTATATATGAGATGTTAGATATATGATATGATTATGATAACATGTGATGTGTGTAGATTGTGATTACTAGTGTGAAGGATTAACATGTGTTTTTACAGGGTATGCAATTAATGCAAGGGAAATCCTATTTTTTTGGTGAGCTCACATGCTCATTCATTCAGCTAAGGACTACCTTTATGGGAAAGCGAAGGAAAATGGAGGGAAGCTAAATGAATACAAAAGGAGATATATGAGATGTAATGCCCCACTAGGGAACCCAAGAGGACTGACCATCTAATCTCTAAAGATGAAGTCAATCTTTTTTTTTGAACTATTACAATGCACATTTCAAAAAGAATCGATGCACATATGCTCACAAAACATGAATGAAACATAACTGAGATAGTCCTCATAGGTTCCCTAATACTTCAACTCAAACAATATTAATTAATCTAATTACATTTAAGAGTTTCATAATGAGTTACAAGTCTAACATATTTATAACCTTTCAAAATAAATGACTACTGTGTGATGAACATGTTTCAATGAGTAGTCACCAACATTTAACTTACCAACACAATCCATTCTTCATAACTAACTAATGCAATTCATAACATCTATAAAGCATCTTATAAATTTAGTTTCATATAGACATTAGGGTAAAGATTATCATTCATTATTGCATACCCTACCACATAGATGTACATCATACTAGATATATTTTAAGGCACCAACCACAGTGTTCCTGTAATGCCCCTCCAGGGAACCCAGGAGAACTTAACCTAAACATGACACTAAGTTTATGGAATAATTTTTTTTCTTAGATGTTTACAAACAATATTGATAACAATGTGGAAGCAATACAAGGAAGTAAATGGCATACATGAAATACAACTCATACATAGATAACATTTATTGAGGTTTCCTTGATGTAGAATTACTTAAGAAAACTAATCTATGATAACATCTATAATGAACTAACATGAAGGATACACTAACTGAATCCAATAATATACATCTCATAATAAAATATTACATATACATCTGATACCAAAGGTATACTACCTAATCAAAATCCACTGCACAAGTCATAGGGTATGTAATAATACATAATAAAAAATACAATGCATCCTCCAAAGGATGACAACCATATCACATGTGGTAAAATTGTACAACTCAAGTAACTGATCAAGTCTCCAAAAGACTATAAGATGAAACTACAACAAGGAACATCCAACCATGAAGAAGAATCCGTTAGAATCTCAATGGTAATGAGAATCACTACCACCCGACTATGTGGAACCAAAGGTCTACTCCCACCGTCTTGAGGAGATACTAATAGGCCCATCACACGGGGTATACAACAAGAATGCAAACAAGATATACATGACCTCATACTCAAATGCATAGGAAGATCCTAGAAGCACTCTAAACCATAACAAGGAACACTAAACAACACTAGAGGTACTAACACATGTAGGATAACCTAAGTTGTACATAGGAAGGTGTCATCATGTACGTCTAACCCTTAAGTTTTGTCCTAGCCATCTCTCAATGGATTCTGACACTGAAGTGACCATACACGGTGTCAATGACCTTTCAAATAGACAAGATCACTAATGATGTACCCACACCCCTCAAGGTGAAAAACACCATCTCATCCTCCATCTCAGCCTATACTAGCACTCAAGCATGGGTGAGGCATTATCTTATTAGTTTATACTAGGGCATCCTAATTAATTTATTATGTTATCACTTGTTACCACCACTTACAATAAGTGATCCTAGCAGCCACTTGTGGGCTCTGACACTTATTGCAAGCCACCTCCTACTATACAACTAGGTAACATACCCTAGGTTCACAAAAGAGTATCATAAAGATATATCATAAATCAAATCGTATCCTGCCCATTCAGGAGCACATAGGTTCTCAATAACCATACAATAATCCACAGTATCCTCATAAGACCAAACAACACATCATAACTGATCAGGTTGGGTCTAAGAAATAAGGACTATGACATCATCATATAAACACAAACTAACATCATATAAGATACCTTATAGAAAG
Source organism: Thuja plicata (assembly GCA_018584345.1). Classification (NCBI taxonomy): domain Eukaryota; kingdom Viridiplantae; phylum Streptophyta; class Pinopsida; order Cupressales; family Cupressaceae; genus Thuja; species Thuja plicata. The sequence continues at coordinate 2,394,582 of MU223194.1, forward strand.
TACAACCCCAAAACCTTTGGATTTATATCCTAAGGGTCATCTAACCCAATAGATACCCAAAAGCATGATAACGTAAAAGAATACACAATTCATTTAATCACGCACTCGAAACATATCATAGTGTAATCAATTTCATATTCAGAATACATTAAAACAATTTTAGCGTTAATGTCAGGACAAACAAATTTATAACATCCTAATTATGCAAATTTTATTTATCCATTAATATTACTATCTAGAAATAATTAAATATCTCATGTTGGTAAATTTTAACATATCCTATTGATCTATTTATAAAATCAGCATATAAATACATCTAGGGAATAATTTCCAATTTAGCTATAATTATAACATTATAAAATCCTAGGTGCGACATGAGCATTAACACAAATCACCCAGATAAAACCTCTTATTATTATCTAGTTTACACCATAGAATTTACTGATTAATAATAAGAAATAAACATTACCCATATTCTATAAATAATATAATTCAAAACCTTTTGCTATAAACTTATATTAAAACTATATAATAAAATTTAAATTAAACTAAAATCTAAATAAAATAAAATAAAATAAAATCTAAATTAAATTAAATTACACTAAAAACAAGTTAACCTAAATATAAATTAAATTAAATAAAAACTAAACTAAACTAAGTTAATGTATCCTTCATGTTAGTTCGTTATAGATGTTATCATAGATTATTTTGCTTAAGTAATTCTATGTCAAGGAACCCTCGAGAAATGTTATCTATGTATGAGTTGTATTTCATGTATGTCATGTACTTCCTTGTATTGCTTCCGCATTGTTATCAATATTGTTTGTAAACATTTAAGAAAAAAAAAATATTCCATAAACTTAGTGTCATGTTTAGGTTAAGTTCTCCTGGGTTCCTTGGCGGGGCATTACAGTTCCTAACTCATTCTTAATGTTAATCATGAGTAACAATATGTGAATCATTTTGTTGAGTTACTATCACAGGTTACACTAAACCAAAAATGTCTTGTACTTCTTTTCTATAAACATCTCTTAATATTTGGCATCTCCTTTCACAATTATACAACTATTCCACAATTGTAATTCCCTTATCATTTATCATTTCCTATAGACCTTCTTATCTAAAAATAACATATCTCTTTGACATAAACAAAAGATCATTCATAAACCAATCATTTAATAATATTCCTTTATAGTCAATTATATAAGAGAACTTACTTATCATATCAATATAAGCTAGGTCATTATTCACAAAACAAGAGAGAAATATAAGAATAACTTTTCATTCAAGAGATCACTTACTTTATTACAAGATAGTATTAGAGGGAAACAAATGACAAATTCCATGTTATTTTAATATTTGTGACATATACAAGTAAGAGCATAAATTTTCCCTTCATTTCACCTAGAAATACCCATTCCCATTATATTGATTCACTCTTCATTTACATTTAATTACATTACCCAACAAGGGATTTCAATAAATAAATACATCAAAATTACAATTCACTGAAGTACATGATGCAGAAGTAGAATCTTTGACAACTTCCAAGCATGAATCCAAAGACAAATTCATCCATGCAACCACGAACAATACCTCGATAAGATTAACCACCCAACCACATGGAACCGTGAAGTCCCACTCCCCCGTGCTAGGAGATAGAACCAAGGTCCACACAAGGCCCTAAGCAATCTAAGGCTTCACAAAACAATAACTTAAATAAATACATGACATAAAAAAATATCACTTAACTATACACAAGGGTTAGGTTTCTAGCATACCCTCTAAGTGAGTTTCATCACATATCCTTTTTATTGGGATCCTTCCTGGTAACCATGTAACCCTGGTCCCACCTTTATGAATAGGGATGCATCCTAGCAATTACCCATGTTCTCGGTGCTCCAACATGACTATGTGGGCATTATTATGTGTCTTTCATTATTATTTGAATCCCCCCTTTCCTAGATTCATTATTAGGTTATCACTTTTTACTAACCCACCCATAGGATCATCTGGCAACCACTTTAGGGTTCCAACACCTATGGTGAGACAGTCACCTAGGGTACCTATTCCCCTACCCAAAACATGACAAAATAATTGCAATACTTCAAATGCTTTATTTCAGAGGTTTAGGAAACTCTCCTATGTACTCAGACCACAAGGATGAGTCCTAACCTTAACCATAAACAACATATGAATAGTAAAAGGATGTCACATGCTCAAGACACCTTAAGTACAATATTATGATCAAATTCAAGCAATAAAATGAACATGAAAATCCTAAATGAAATAAACTATCAAAAGGAAGGGTGATAAACTAACATCCTAAACCTTCCAAAACTCAATAACAATTAAATATGAATTTAACCACTATTCAAAGATAAAATACACATAGAATTAAAAACCACACAAGAAGACATAATCACTCCTAAAAATAGATAGTGACAAACTCATCAAGCCAACACATTAGATACATATACTTAATTTCTAGATTTCATTACAAACATTTTTAAACTACCTTACTTATCTAAAGGTATGATCAATAATGGAGAAATCACAATAAAAAAATATTAATCCAATAAATAATATAGACATGGGAAAATTATTTCTAGTTTCAGACTCTACCTAGAGTCCTTGAGAGAATTCCCTTAGTGTTTGAGCAATTCCATAAGCCTTCAAGCTTTCTAACTTTCTACTTGTTGTCCTCCTGGATATACCCACACACAGAGATCTATAACTTTTTAAACACAAAATATTTCTTCGATCTCTCCAGTGAGAAGTGGCACATTTAGGTTCTTAAAAACATATCCAAAATGTAGCAAGATCCAACGGTTGGTTAGGGAGATATGGCCTCCGCATTAGAACTGTATTTGTTTCTCGCAACAATTATTTCTCCATTTTCACAGAATAAGATAAAAAAATGTTGTCTTTAACTCTTGATAAAAAAAATCCTCATTTTTATATTGAAAATCCTATTCTCATAATCCCCAAAACCATGTCTCCCTCCATAAAATATTTTACGTTATGCATATAGACAACTATATGGTTGGAGGAGTTGCTTTACTGTAAGCAACTTCTCCAACTTCCATAGTTGGTTTTAAATTAAATAAAAATTTCCTGTGAATCATAAGTTACAAATCTAATTATTTATTTACTTAAATAAGCTTATGAAGTAATCAATTATACCAATGATAAGAAACATGATCAAGTAACTCACGTAACCCAATGTTAACTAGTTAGCCTTACTCCTAGGAGGTCTTGAGTTCGAATCTCCTAGAAAGCTAGTTTTTCCAATTAGAGATAATTATCTTAGTTCTTCTATTATTATATATTTATTTATTTATTTTATCTCAATACAATATTTACATCACAACTCTAATTATACATATACATATCTTTATACATACACAAATATATTTATATATATACATATGCATATATGTGTGCACCGATATATACATATACATATATTTAGTCATGCCAAAAACTTATTTAAACACATAATATATCTATTATATATACATATACTTATTTATTTATCTAATAAAATAACCAAGAATCATATTAAAAACATAACTTTCAAGAATAAAAGAACATAGTCAACTGACTAGGATATAAATCTCAAAACCATAGAAATAATAATACAACCCAAAACCAAATAGGGTGACTTCCTGAAAAAGGAACCTAAGTCACAAGGGGTCTACTTGGGGAAACCTTGGTAATATCTCCATGACAATAGCATTCAAGGATTTTAAAGGCATGCTTAGACCTGTGTGGCCAGGTGGAGTCGATGCCTGGTAACTGCATCCTACATCACCAAGTTGAGAAACACAAATATATACATATATGTGCAAGCAGTGAAAAACAAGGAGGGGGAGTGCAACATCTTGTCGATCTCATGCGGAAGTGACTATGAATACCTCCCCTCATCCTACACACACACACACACACCATACAATACTCATTCTAAATCATGACCGAGTTAGTATTGTTAGCTCCACCATAATCTCAAAATAAAAATAAACTATCATCATTGATAATGCCATCATGTATATAAACCAAATTCCATTAAATATTCTAAAAATATAATTCATTAGGTGACATTCAGATCATTTACATATTATCCAACATATTTTGAAAGTATCTCATCATTTAATCAAATAAGAGAAAGCATAGAGTTCAAGTATGATGTCACTAAGGTATAAGAACCCGTAATACAAAGTAATACTAATTAATTATAAAACAAGGGTCAAATTGAATCTATAATATGATCCATCAGGTGATTTGGGTTAATCCATAATTAATATTTATCATCACAAGCATTAATTAAATCATACAAGAATGTTAATTATGATTAGGTAAAGCATAAAAATAACCTAGTCTTTACGAAAATTTTGAACAACATATATACACCATCTAGAACATAGTCATAAAAGTATCTTAATCAACTTAATTCATCCCAGTGTACTCAAACCATCAAAAAGGAAGTTCCTCACACAACTAACATATCATATTGCTTCATAACATGATGTTCCTAAAATATCATGAACACATAGTTGGCATCACTACTCAAAGAGAAATACACATCAAACACTTACATGGAGATGAGATATATTGGACTACTAACTTCAATCAGAATCATTAGTAGAGAATAAAAGTCTCAAACTTGCAACAAGCATAATAAGGTTTGGTGAGGGTTGGAGGGGCATTACATGAGATGGAAGGGATTATTGTGCATTTTAAGTACTATATAATTATTGAGCTTATTATTGAAAAAAGGATAAACTCATTTGGATATGGATTAGATCCAAATGAATCAACATACCAATTGCGTATAGGAAGACACATCAAATAGTTAAGGCTTTTCCCTGTTTACATGTGAACCATACATCCTTGATAATCTTAGACAACCATGTCCTAATATGATTCAAAATGTTACTTAGGAACAATCCATGAGTAGAAAACAAGTGAAAATGTCCCATCATTGTCTCTCTATTAAAAGACATCCCGAAGATAAGATTTCTAGTCAAAGAAATCTTGAAGAAACTAAAAGATATGTCACCAAAGATAAAAATAAAAAATCAATTAGAGACATAAAATAAAACATGCTTTATACATAAATGATTTTTGTGATGGTTGTTGTGAGTATTCTAATAGGATGATAATGATGCTATTATGTTTGATCAATCTTAGTATTACCATGTCATTATTTTGTTGAATTCCAAAACTGCTCAAGTCTATTTGAAAAGTGTGCTCAACTCATGAACTGGATATCTTTATTAACAAACAAAAGGATGGAATTATGTAGATTGATGATGCAAGTGACAATCCATTATGGATTGAGAGTGTAAATAGTGGATGTGAATTAAAGGTAAAGTTCCCCTAACTACGAGGTGCCAAGGGTTCCAACCCATAGCCAAGGTTGAGGAAATGACTTAGTGAAGAATATGTCTAGTTTACTATGCATGGAGAAGAAAGATTGCAAGTGAGGTTAATCAATCCATATGCCATGGTGAGGGTGTAAAGGTTATTATGGCATGGAAGGATGGATGGATATGGAAGATCAAGTGGAATCTAAAGGAACACATGGCATCAGTCACCTACTTTTCACCATGGTACTTTCTCAAGGTATCGCAAAAGTGGTTTACACTAGAGGACAAATTATTTCTCTTTACTATTTTTTAAGGAATTTTTATGAATTTTGTAAATTTTTAGGTCTTTAAGGGGTTCCTTTGAGATTCTCAGGCATAAAAATTGCAAAGGTGAATACTATTGATTGGCACATCTAGTGTGTCACCCTTTTGAGAAGCTAACTGATATGCTCTTGACCTATACATGATAGTGATAATGTATGGATTGAGCTAGTTAGGTTCAAAATTGCTAATTTCTAGGTTTTTCTTTCAGGACAAGATCACCAACCTCAAATGTGCATGGTTGAACTCTGTGATTGTAATCATGCACTTGCATTATTGATAATCTCTAAGATGGTTGAATATGTTTTTTTCTTTTTTCACCTAGAAATTATGACTTAGACAAGCGAGAGACTCTATAGTCTTTGTCACTAAGCATATGGTGTAAAGAGACCCACAAAGAATGAAACTCAACCTTGATGGGTAGGATAGATTCAAAAATATAAACATGGGCATATGGAGTGGCACCCATGGGAGTGTGAGTCTCTATAGTCTTTATCACTAGTAAGATTGTGTAAAGGGATCCACAAAGAAGGTAACTCAACCACGATGGGTATGATAGCTTCAAAACTGTAAACATGGGCACATGGAGTGGAAGATATGGGAATGTGAACACTCCTGTGGTAACCCACACGGTAGTGTTAAGTTGAATGTGCTAGTCATGAAAAACTTCATTGACCATCCTCATAAATATTTTCAAGATGCTTTTAACAGAGGCCTTAGCTTTGTTGTTACCCTAGGGGTAGTATGGTGTGGAGAAACAATGTGGAATATGGATATTCATGTAAAGGTTGTGGATATCCTAATTTTTGAAGGGATGACTATTATTCTCAATGATGGAGAGGGGAACACCGTATCAACATATGATATAGTTGAGGATAGATGTGGAAATTTTATTTTTGGATTTTACCCACAAGGTCAAGTCCCCACTAAAAAAAGGGCCAAGGTGTAGAAATCAGTTGCAATTCCTATGCAGTCACATGTATCAAGTCTCCATGTATCTAAAATTTATTGTATTTTATAAAAAAATTATAGGAATCCCTTTCTCATGGTAGTCAAATAATACCTAGTGTGTATTTTTTTCTTAGCCAAAGTAGGAATGCTAGAATAAGCCCTACACATACCCTCAAGTACCTGTCGCAAGGAAGTGTCTATCTCATCACACACAAGAAATCTAAGTAAGGTACCATAAAGATCTCTCTAATACAAAGTTTACAATAGAAAAATAGGGAGAGAAATGAAACATAAAATAAACTAAGTGAATTACTTCCTAATTTTATGAATTGCACATTAGAAAGGAAGAATATCCCCAATAGGTTCAACAATTGACTCAAAAGACAATTGGAAATATGGTATGTCCTTCACTAAATAATGTAATTGAAATTAAATGGGAATGATTATGTAATTTAATTGATCTATAAGAAAATATACAAAAATATTATTAAAATAGATTGATATGAACTGCTATTGAGCTGAAACAAAAAACAAATGAAATCAAAAGATGAAACTGACCTGCTCGAGAAATATTAGTAAAAAATGGCAGGGAAAGGGTGAAAGTTGATTTTTACTTAGGGGATAGGGTGAAAGTTGATCTATACCCAACACTTTTGGATATAATCTTCACAAAATCTACAATTGTTCCTGTACCACCCAAAAAAGATCCAAAAACTCTGTAACTTTTTCCTGCATAGAAAATAGGGAAAAGGTTGTGCAAAAGGGTTTTCCTTGGTCAAACCACTATTTAGGAATCAACCTTTAATATGATATAAATTTCATAAAGGAAATAATGTAAAAGGAAATTTTTTGATTTACCTTGCATAAACCCTCATGAACGGATGTAGAAATCACTCAAATTAATGAAGATTATTGAATGTACTTGGAATCCAAAGAGTTGACCTAGGAATGAAATGTAGGATTAATGATTCCCTCAAAAATGAATAGATCCATGATTTAAACTCCAAGATTTAGAATGTAGATATGTTTTATAACCTCGTGAAAATAAGGAGAGAGAGAGAAGGATGAATGAATCTTCTTGCTTTATTGACAATTCCTCTACCCTGCCATCATGGGAGAGAAACTTGCATCAATTGGAGAAGATTGTAAAAGGAAATTTTTTGATTTACCTTGCATAAACCCTCATGAACGGATGTAGAAATCACTCAAATTAATGAATATTATTGAATGTACTTGGAATCCAAAGAGTTGACCTAGGAATGCAATGTAGGATTAATGATTCCCTCAAAAATGAATAGATCCATGATTTAAACTCCAAGATCTAGAATGTAGATATGTTTTATAACCTCATGAAAATAAGGAGAGAGAGAAAGATGAATGAATCTTCTTGCTTTATTGACAATTCCTCTACCCTGCCATCATGGGAGAGAAACTTGCATCAATTGGAGAAGATTTCCTTTTATTTGATGGATCTTGAAGAAATGGAAACTTGGAGATCTTGAATTGGATGCTTGCCTTCAAATATTGAATCCAAATCTGGAATTTCTCTTGCTAGCTTGAAATAGTAATCACTTTGATTTCCAAAATGCTTGCACTTAATTGAATTATGTATGGATGTAAAAATTAGGAAAGAGGAGTTTGATTTATAGTAAATCCATCATCTTGGGATTCAAATTTGATCCAGGCCAACCACAATTGAAAACCTTGGAAGAAAATCCTAATATCAGGCTTCGGGAAAACTTTGGGCCCAAAACCCTAGGGATAGGTCACCATTAGCCATGTGTCTTAGGGATATATTTCCATTGGTGATGTGTCCCAGGTAAAAAAAGGTCAAATTGCATTGACATATCAGGGAGAGTGAATAGTTGTGGGAAAAGAAGAGATAGGTCATAGGGATAGAGCATAACAAGCATTCAAATGTTGAAATCACCAAAATGGGGCCTAACAGGTCCTAAAAAATCCAATTATGGGTGCTTTCTTTTTAGGAATATATATTTAGCCCCCACTTTAGAAGGATTATGAGACAAGCTCATGCTCACAGTAAAGGAGATCAATACATAAGAAAGATCTTATCAAGCTCAAGGAGACAAAGAAACATCAAGCCCCCAAGTGACTTAAGTATTCATCAAATCTAAAACCAAGATAAGAGAGGCATTTCTCAAAAGAAAGAGAAAGAGAAAGAAGAAAAAAATCATGATCACTAGCCTAGTAAGGGATTGCCTTACTATGGATCACACAAAGGAAAGAATTTAGAAAGATGGTATTGAAGGTCTACCAAGATGTGTTATGCTACTCAATCCATAAAAAATGATCAGTCCTTAAGGAAATCATTGTCTCCATTAAGGGATCTGACAAGAGAATTATCAGGCCTAAGGAAGGCATTATCTCCATAGGGATCAAGAAAAATGATCAGGACTAAGGAAAGCATTATTTCCTTAGGGATAGAAAAAGGGGGATCATTCCTTAAGAAAATAATTTTGTCTATTAAGGGATCTAATAAAAAGGATAAACACAAGGAAATCATTCTCTCCTTGGCCATCCGCAAGAGAGGTTGCATCAAATCATTATGTACATGTGTGAAAAATGTGAACCATAGAGTAGAGTGTATGATCCCATGTTAAAGTGATTACAAACACATTAATGGGAGAAATTTCTTTAATGGAGCATACATGCACCAACAAGAAATGTTTTCGCTATAAGATTCCCCCAAAGAAGGGAAAAATCAAGGGAAATGCACACATGAAAAAAGAGAGAAGGGAAGGGATCTACTAACTCTGGGGTCAATATGATCATATGATAATAGATATATATTATATCAAAATGAAATGTCATCATTCCCCAAAGGTAGAACTAGAACTACAAAAAATAATGGAATAATCTCACGTAAGTGTTTTGAAGAAGAGTCTTTTTTGGATGGAATCACGATGACCAAAAAGAATAGGTAGCTACTATTTTACATCATCCCCAAGAAGAAAACATAGAGGCACATTTATGAATAGTGGAACATGCACAACATAACATGTAACAACATATAGAATAAGTGAGATTCAAATAGATGAATGTTTACAATATTTAAATTCCTTTATCTACACAAAACATATAACACGAAGCACATCACAGGGGAAAAACATTACAATAGGAAAACACACAAAATACATTGCACAAGAGGAGCTAGTAAAGCATATCATCTACCTCCCATATTAGTCTATAGTGTTTAGGGTAGGTGGGAAACACACAAGAGGAACAACATCAAGCATGACAGATGGAACAATAACTAGTTCTAAACAAGGACCATTCTGTGAAGATGGTTCACTTTGTTCGTCAGTAGGAATGATAGATAATTGTTGTGAAAACATGGCTGGTAAATAATGATTAACATCAATAAGCTCAAACATATCATCAGAATCACTAGCATGAATATCACCATTAGCTGCACTATGATCATAAAAAGCAACATGATCAAGATTATCTTCTTCATCTAAATTAATTGTAATAGAACCTAAGATACAAATATAATTATCATGTTTGTTCAATTTTATCTTTTTCAAGTTAACTTCCTCCTTCAGCTCAAGCATAGGTTGGTCAAAGGGAATCAAAGAATCAATAGTTGGTTTAGGTGAAGTAATGTTTTGGGAACCACAATAATATGCTCTAGTATGATGTTTATGGTGGTGGTCATGAGCATGATGGTTTCTTTTGAATTTACTAGAAATTGGGTTTGGTTCAGGGTCAAGCAACATCAGGTCCTTTTCTTATTTAGGAGGAGGAGAAAAAGGAAAAAAAAACTAGGTTGAGCGATAAAATTAACAAAATTCTTATAAGATATAGGAGGTGGAACTGAACCATATATAGGAGGTGTAGGAGTATAGGAAGAAGTCTAAATCCAGGACAAGGAGATGGAATATCCTTAGGTTTTATAAGTTCACAAATATTTTGGATCTTGTAGGTTTTCTATGATCAAAAGAGATTATCATGATAGGGTTGGGTTGGTTGATGTATAAAAGGCCAAAAGAAATCAAGGTCAACAGACTCTTGAGTTATTAAAGGAAGATAGAGGCCTTGGTTAATAGTCATTATTTCTCCATTATGAGGAAATTTCAGACATTTATGAATAGGAGAGGCCACAAATTTCATGGAGGTAATACAAGGAAGACCAAGTTTGAGTTGAAATTAATCAGAAGTTGGAATCACAGTAAAGGTAACATCTAAAGTTTTTCCACCAACTTTGATAGGAAATGAGATAGAACCATGTGAAGGATAAAGGAAACCATTACAAGTTTGAATCATAACATTATATTTATCATAAAAATCACGTTGCAATTGTCTAGTAAAAAGATGTTCTTTAGTTATCACATTCACCATGTAAGAAGGGTCAATAAGAACAACACAAGAATGAAGGCCACTAACCTTTTCCACAATATAAAGAGGACCATCAGGTGCTTTAGTTGTCTCAGTAGGGTCAAAGATAATGCAAATTTTAGGTTTAGGTTCAATTTGAACAATTAGGTTGACACCTTTATTTGCTTCAATACATTTATAATCATAGTCAACAACATGAGCATAAGAAGAAGACAAAGGTTGGGTAGACTGAATGCTATTGTTCAAATGAGATGGTAAAGGGAACACCTAAGAAGAAAAAGAGGCTAACTCTAAAGAGAACACCTAAGGCCCTTACACCTATCCTCACTGTTAGTAATAACTGAGAGGGGGGGGGGGGATGAATCAGTGGCCTCAAAATTTATCCTTCAACTATTTACCACCAATCAAATAAACCTCAGATTATTAAGTCCCTACAAGATGCATGCCATGAAATACTTATAATGATTAACTGTCTGTCAATTTTTCTTGTCTGTCCTTATTCTCCTTGATTACCGATAAACAATAAAACTATTTACCGAAACTTAGTAAATCAGCAGAGTATACCAATCCATCTAGAAATGTATATGTGAAATGTAAAATAGTAAAGTAATAAACCATACACGCATAACACATGGATTTTAATATGGAAACCCTGTTAAGGGAAAAACCACTGGGACCGGTACCCCAAATTTTCACTCTTCTGAAGTGAGCCCTATTAGGAGCCAACCCTGTTAAAGGTTACAAACACACTATTAGGTGTGACCTTGTTAGAGGATTTTATACATAGAGGTTTTCACTTATTATCGGGCATCCATTTTCTACCATCCTTGAATCAGCCTCCTTCTTAGACTGTCAATAGGCTTTAGGAAACTCTTTCTACCATCCTTGAATCAGCCTTTTTCTTAGACTATCAATAGGTATCAGGCATGTCTAATTATACTATCATGAATCAAAATTTTTGGCACTCCTTAGGATGTACCTCAATATATAGAAGACTGTTAAGTCTTGCTCTGTTAAGAGACTTGATGCTTCAATGGTTAAACTGAAACACTATGACCTGTTTCTAATGCAACTTTGAATTGAAGATTTTTAGAGCTATTTAAGTACATTACCTCTCTGATCAATGTATCAATTCAATTATTTGTGCTCCACACTTTTTTCTCTGTGATGTTGTGCTTCACTATTCATCGGTGTCTACAAAATTCTTTAGCTCTCCTTCAGCTTGATTGATCAGGATTGCATGAACTTCTTCTTCATCAGTTTCTCTTTAGCATCCTCTTTCTATTCACTCCCCTTCCCCATGCATATGAAAATTAATTAAGCTAGTCTCTTATATAGACATGATATTCACCGTTTCTTGATTCTTGGCGTGAAAAACAATCCAGCCAATTTGATTTAAAGCATAACTCCTGATTTATCTCATAGTTATCTTCTTGCCAACTGTATAAATCAGTTTTAAATCAATTACTTAACTCTGGTTGAATAAAAAAAGGAAAACAACTAGTTAAGTCTATCTTTAGCTCTTGCCAGCTAGATATTTTGTCATTTTTTGAACTCTCTATTCTGTCAGTCAACTCTGCAGTTAGTTGTCAGCGACAACTGTCAGTTTTGTCAATGTGACTCCAGTCAGCTTTGGGATCTCCGTCCATTGGGCATCTTTGGATTCTACTCATTGGGAAACTCTATTTTTAGCTCATCAGACATCCTGTGGTTTTACTTCATTGGGAAACACTGTCTTCTGATCATCGGGTATCACTGTAAATTTTCTTCTTTTCCTTTACCGATGGTGTATGCTCCATTGGTGTTGTCTATCACTTAGTGAATACTTGACATATATGCATTTATAAAAGCATAACCTTTGTTCCATTTATTCTCTGAAGTCTTTGGACTTATGTACATGACCGTACAGATGATATCAAGTTGACATCAATGAAAATACAAACCATTAACTGATTTAATGTCTTGCATTATCTTCCACTTAACATTATCAAACATTCAATTAGTTACATGTCATCAATCTCTCCCTTTGGCATTGATGACAACATAATATATTATCACACTATACTATTTCTAATACAATATGAAATACAACAGTTGAGATTCA
>MU223194.1:2410725-2421222 GCA_018584345.1 Thuja plicata
ATCAACAAAGAGAATAAAATATCTATCTCCATAATAACTCTTTGTCCTCATAGGTCCACATAAATCAGTACGGACTAATTCTAGAATATCATCAGATGTATGGGTTTTACTTTTGAAACTTGACTTTTTCATTTTACCTTTTTGACAATTTTTGCACATGATGTTGTCTGGCTTTATCATCGTTGGTAAGCCTCTTACACTTCTCCTTTTGCTTATTTTCATCATGTTGTCGAAATTAAAATGACACAATATTTTGTGCCATAACCATATGTCTTCATTTCTAGTCATTAAGAAAGTGGTGTTAGTATCATTCAGATAGAATAAGTTACCTTTAGTTTGTTCACCAGTACCAATCAGTTTTCCTGATTCATTGAAGATCTTTTCCTTCTTGTTCTCAAATGCTATTCTATGACCTGAATTATTCAGCTGAGAAACACTCAACAGATTATAATTCAATCCTTTTACCCAATAAGAATTTTCACATTTAATCAAGTTATTTAGCATTATTGTTCCTTCACCTTCAACTGGACAAGGTGTATCATTACCCATTCTTGCTGTACCACCATTATAATACTCAAAAGTGTTAAAATTTTCTTTGTCACCAGTCATGTGGTGAGTGCAGCCACTATCTATAATCCAAATGTCATTCTTTCTACCCTTAGATATGAGTGTAGTTTCTATATACCTTTCATCTTCATCTGAATCATCCTTCACAGCTACAAATAACATCTCTATGTCTTCATCAAGTTTGGTGTTAGTATCTTCATCTTTGCAAACAACTAGGTAGCTATACTTCTTGCCTTTATCCTTGTAGTCTTGGGTATCTCTTCTTTCTGATTGTTGGTAACCTCTGTAATCTTTGTTATCACCTTTGTTAGATTTTTTCTCAAAAGATCTGTCATTACTTTTGTCATCTTTTCTTCTGTTAGGACGTCTTGCAGCAAAGTGTCCAATCTCTTTACAATTAAATCATACAAGTGGTAACTTGCCTTTGTATTTACCTTTGCCTCTCTACATTCTTCTATCCATAAGTGCTTCAATTTCATCTAGATCTTCTTCTTGACTTTCACTTTCACTGTCTCTTCTAGATGAGTGTCTATGACTTGATTTTCTTATTTTCATAGAAGAATTAAATGCAGACTCTAAGTTTGATAAGACACTATTGTCAAAGTTATTCATCTAAAATGAAATCAGTCTACCAATTAAACTATCAAGAGTAACTTTATTGTTTTCTACTGCTCTCATTTCTTGAATGGTAGAAAATCTAATAGCATATACAGGCAATAAGGTTCTTAATATTTTACTTACCACTGTCTCCTCTTCAAGTGTACCTCCAACACCTTGTATAGCATTGACTACTTCTTTTATCCTTGTGCTATACTGTGTGATGTTTTCTCCTTCTTTCATTCTGAGATCATCAAACTTTCCTCTAAGGATTTCTACCTTGGCTCTCAAAACATTTGTATCACCTCCATGTACAAGCTTTAGTTTTTCCCACATCTTCTTTGCAATTTTCCAATCCTTGACATCTTTGAATTCAGCATCAGAGAGTGAGGAAGAAGTCTCTATAACCATGCAGTTATGCTCATGCTTCTCTCTCAATTGATCTACTGTCAGTACTCCTATGGGAAACACATATTTAGTATCTAGGAATTGAGTGACATCATTACCAATACTTGATAAGTGGAGTCTTATCCTGCTTTACCATGAAGCAAATTTTTCTTTGTTCAACTTGGGCACATCTCGTCTATTCATCTCGTGATCCTGACTTAGGTATTGAAACCTTCCTTCTAAGCACACAAGCTCTGATACCAATTATTAGGAATAACTGAGAGGGGGGGGGGTGAATCAGTGGCCTCAAAATTTATCCTTCAACTATTTACCACCAATCAAATAAACCTCAGATTATTAAGTCCCTACAAGATGCATACCATGAAATACTTATAATGATTAACTGTCTGTCAGTTTTCCTTGTCTGTCCTTATTATCCTTAATTACTGATAAGCAGTAAAACTATTTACCGAAACTCAGTAAATAAGCAGAGTATACCAATCCATCAAGAAATGCAAATGTAAAATGTAAAATAGTAAAGTAATAAACCATACACACATAACACATGGATTTTAACGTGGAAACCCTATTAAGGGAAAAAAACCACTGGGACCGGTACCCCAAATTTTCACTCTTCTAAAGTGAGCCCTGTTGGGAGCCAACCCTGTAAAAGGTTACAAACACACTCTTAGGTGTGACCTTGTTAGACAATTTTATACATAGAGGTTTTCACTTAGTATCAAGCATCCATTTTCTACCATCCTTGAATCAGCCTCCTTCTTGGACTGTCAATAGGCTTTAGGAAAATCTTGCTACCATCCGTGAATCGGCCTTTTTATTAAATTATCAATAGGTATTGGGAAATTATAATGCTACTATCTTGAATCAAACTTTTTGGCACTCCTTGGGATGTACCTCAATATATATAAGAATGTTAAGTCCTACTCTGTTAAGAGACTTGATGCTTCAATGGTTAAACCAAAACACTATGACTTGTTTCTAATGTAACTTTGAATTGCGATTTTTAGATCTATTTAAGTACATTACCTCTCTGATCAATGTATCAATTCAAGTCTTTCTGCTCCACACTTTATGCTCTGTGATGTTGTGCTTCACTATTCATCGGTGTCTACAAAAATTCTTTATCTCTCCTTCAGCTTGATTTATCAGGATTGTATGAAGTTCTTCTTCATCAATTTCTCTTCAGCATCCTCTTTCTATTCACTCCCCTTCCCCATGCATATGGAAATTAATTAAGCTTGTCTCTTATATAGACATGATATTCACCATTTCTTGATTCTTGGCATGAAAAACTATCCAGCCAATTTGATTTAATGCATAACTCCTGATTTATCTCGTAGTTATCTTCTTGCCAACTGTATAAATCAGTTTTAAATCAATTACTTAACTTTGGTTGAATAAAATAAGGAAAACAACTAGTTAATTCTATCTTTAGCTCTTGCCAGCTGGATATTTTGTCATTTTCTGAACTCTCTATTCTGTTGGTCAACTCTGCAGTTATTTTTTGGTGACAAATGCCAGTTTCATTAGTGTGACTCTAGTCAGCTTTAGGATCTCCATCCGTTGGGCATCATTGGATTTTACTCATTGGGAAACTCTATTTTCATCTCGTCAGGCATCCTATGGTTTTACTTCGTCAGGAAACACTGTCTTCTACTCATTAGGTATCACTGTGACTTTTCTTCTTTTCCTTTACCGATGGTGTGCAGTCTATCGGTGTTGTCTGTCACTTGGTGAATACTTGACATTTAAGCATTGCTAAAAGAATAACCTTTATTCCATTTATTCTCTGAATTATTTGGACTTATGTACATGACCGTATAGATGATATCAAGTTGAAATCAATGAAAATACAAACTATTAATTGATTTAATGTCTTGCATTATATTCAACTTAACATTATCAAACATTCAATCAGTTACATGTCATCACTCACTACCAGAAAACCAAGGAGATCAAGAAGGAGACTTGTATTGGGTAAAGATGATGATGATGAATTTGATACCGTTGTCTTCAAGAAACCACCACCTACACTTGAGAAAAATATTGAAAATATGAAAGGAGGCAGTGGTATGGGTTCTCTTAAGTCATTTAATTATGCTTCAAGGACTAAGGAAGAACATAAGAAGATAGAGGAAGCAGTTGTGGAGTAAATGGATAAATGGAAGTATGACCCCTCCAAGTTAAATAGACATATGAATGAAGATTTGTTCAAGGCGATATCTATTCCTTGGTACAATGCAGTCAGAACTAAAAAAGACATAAGGGAACAGACCTTGAGGGAAGTCATGCCTTCTATGAAGAACAAAGAGATAAAATAGGCAATGAACAAATATGAAAACAATCATACTCCAAGATTCAAGACTTTCCATATACTAAACAAAAAGATAGAAGATGTTGTGAAGTCTGCCACAACAGTATGGAAATCTATATTTGAAGTGAAAGGAGATGATAGGGCAGAAGTACCAAGAAAAAACCCTACTGAACAAACCAATGATTATACATTACCTGAGGTATAAACAATTGAAGATTCTAATGCCGAGCAGATTACAGTAGAAGTGATGGCATCATTTCCCCAATCACCTATCTAGAACATATTGTCTCCGAGCAAAGATAAGGTTACAGAATCAACATTTGAAATAGTGGGAACCGAGCAATAGGCTCCACCTACTACTGGGCCAAGCATATCTGAGTCACAAATGGACAAGGTAAATGTTTCTTCAGCTAGTATTGATTCTTCAGTTAACCTTGATTCAACAATTGATATAGTAAAGGTCAATGACCTAATCCAATTGAATACTGAGGTACAAGATGAGGATGGAAAAGGTAAGGAAATTTTTCCTTCACTTAATCCCAAGATCAAAGGTAAGGAGAAGGAAGTGAATATTGAAGAGATTGATCTTGAAGAAGATATTGTGATTCCAAATTGGGATCTTTCCAACTTATCAGTAGAGAAAATGGATATAGTTGGAGAACTATGGAAGAAAAGAGAAATCCAAAAGAATCTCTTAGAAGAGAAAAAGAGGAACAAAGTACTTGAAGATATAAAAGGCATATTCCAAGATGCACTAAAGATTGAAGTCAATGAGAATGAATCTATTAAGGACCAACTTGTTGACATAGTCCATAAGTTTAATGAAGATATGAATGGTCAAGAGAAACTACTTGAGAAGGCAGAAATAAAGTTTGAAAAAAAGTTCTAGAGAATGTTGCAAAGAAGATTGAAATTGACTAGGTGACACTAACCAATGTTATTATCACTCTAGAAAACACCGTGACCAATGTAGTAGCATTATTTGTAAAGTTGAGTGATAGCTCTAACTTTACATGGAGATAAAGAATAAGTTAGTAAAGATTGATGCAGATCTAAATGAAAGTGAAAAGTAGTTGGCACTTGATTAGAGAAAAAGCTCATCACACTTTTTGAAGATCAAATATCTGACCAATCTACAGGTTGATTTACTGAGAGAAGAAGAAAAAGAGTAGAGAGTTTCTTACAGCCATCTAGAGCCAACTCCTACCAAACATGGATGCAATGCCTAAATGCATCACACATGCCAAGACACTCATTCATCACAATAATTTCTCAGTTGCAGAACTTATGATAGAGTTGTCAACTAAGCTACAGATAGAATTTCACATCATGAAGGTGCTACATGACAATTGGGACAACAAATTTTGAAGGTACATTGTGATTTCCTATCCTACTTTGGAATAACCTTATAGTTATATATTTTGGAATTTTTGTCAAAAACAAGGGGGAAAATTCATTGTATATACATTAAGGAAATACATGTACAGTTGAGTAGAGAAGAAGATATACATTACATAAATAATTTTGAAAAAAAAACAAAAAAATAGAGTCAGTTGGACCCGAGCAACAGAACTAGTGTCAAAACTTGAGCAGATGGTAAGGGGGAGTTTTGACTTATCAGATTCAGAGTACAGTGATAATTTTTTTTGTCACTAATGCCAAAGGGAGAGATTGTTGTCCTTATGGCAAGACATGTTGTCAATTAGTGTCAAAACACTTAGTCAATTAGTATTGCCCGAGTGACCAACATCACCCGAGTGATCAGTATTGCCCGAGTCATTCAACATTTCCCAAATGACAAGTGTGACCTGAGTGATCAGTATTGCCCAAGCATCAGTTTATCACCCGAGTAGACTTTTGGACCCGAGTGACATTATTGGGCTGAATTTTCATATATTTTTTGATATCATTATGTCTAATGGAAGCCAACCTATGAATTTATTTTTTTGGATAAGATATATATGTAAGCCACTTTGTTTATCCAAAATGTACAGTTACTATATATATGAGTATATATGGGAATATGAAATGACATATTGATTAGAAGATTACAGAAGTATAAAAGTACAATAGAGAATCATCCATCACATTTAGGTGATCAATTATATTTAGAAGGATCTCATTCAAAAAATCAAAGTTGCATAAGAAGATCATCTACTAGTTCATTCTAATAGGTAGATCAGAAAAATACTCTAACTAGGTGGACCTAACAATATTTTTTAAATCTCTTAACAGAGTTGCATACTTCTTGTATTGTATTACATCCTTTAACAAGGTGGACTGAACAACCCTTATTTCTCCTAACAGGGCAGGCCACCAAAAGTGGTCAATCTAAGCTCTAACAGGCTAAATTTATACTGCAGTACTAAATCTTATGGGTATCATCCCCACCCCAGTTTTACTTTCTATTTGGAAGATTTTTGGGTAACCAAATATTGTATTATGTGTTATGTATGATTCTTTCCTTTCAATTCTATTCATGCAAATCAGATTAAATAATCTAATTGTGAATAAAGAAGATTAAGTTTTATTGGTTCTTGATTCAGCCCCCACCTCTTAGCCACCTTTCATGTAATATATTTCCAAAAATTCAAATGAGATGGTAAAGGGTTGGTACAAATTTGCAAGTTTTGGTTGGGAGGTTCTATGGATTTATTTCCTTGATTAGTCACACCCTCAACATATATAGCATTAGAATAATGAGGGCTTGAATAAAAAATTTAAATGGAAACATTTATCAGTATCATGACCGGGTTGACGATGGTATTGACAGAAAGATTTGTGATCAAACTATTTGGGTAATAGCTTGGAAGTGTCAATAGGTTTAATAGGAGGAAGAGTTAACACTTTAACATTAATCAAATTCAACACAATATTATGCAAAGATTTAGAAAGCTGAGTAAAATTATGAGCAGGTCTAAAAATAGATGAAAAAGGAGCCACACCTTTGGATGTTGTTGCCACTTTCTCATCGCCATTATTGGATGAATTATTGATATTAATGAATTTCTTTGGTTTCTGAGACTTGTTAAAATTATTGGATGCAACATCACTCTTATCAACTAGAGCCATTGGAGGTGTGCTCTCAAATTGACTCACTTGAAGCAGATAATTATGAAGCATTGAGTAAAAGAAGAAAATTTAGAAAATAGAATCTTATCTCTAATGTATTTTTTTAAATTAGCAATGAAAATGTGTTGTACATAAATATTAGGAATATGATAAGAAATCTGAGAATTAAAATGCTTAAATCAACCAATGAAAGCATTCATTTTTTGTTTAACACCTTGTTTACAATGCATTAAATTAGTCAAAGAAATCTTATGACCAATGTTGTTTTGAAATTGTTGAATGAAAGTATTAGAGAGATTTTGAAAAGAATCAATAGAATAAGGAGGAAACAAAGAATACCATTGCAAGGATTTGTCTTGAAAGGTTCTAGTAAATATTTTATCCATGAACCTATGATCATGAAAGAAATCACTACACAAGGTTTGAAAGGTTTTGAAATGAGTTAAAGGATCACCCCCACAATTATGGTTCTCAAGATGAGGAATCTCCATTTATTGCAAGATAATAACATAGATGATATCCAAAGACAAAGGACAAGTAATGTCGCAAGTAGGGATATTGAAATTGGATTGAGTCATTGAAGCAATTTGTTGTTGCAAATAAGACATAGTTTGAGCCAAGCTATTAATGATAGAATCAGTAGAAAGGATGGTAGGAGGAGATATGTTTGAAACATTTGGAGCATTATGAGAAATGGAAGGAATTGTTGAATATGAAAAGGGAATGCTATTGTAAGTAGGAAATGATGAAGGAAATGAAACACTTGGCACACTTGAAGGAATAGAAAGATGAATAGGATTAGGAATTCTAACATGTGTAGGATTGATATTTTGAATGGAAGTTGTGATTATAGGTGGAGCATAAGTGGAGACACTAGGAATTGAAAGTAGAAATAGGCATAGAGGTCTCTACATTAGTGATAGGTGGAATGAATCCTAGCTCTTGAGAATAATCTCTAATAGGCTTAACATTTTTATCAATGGATGAAAGATACTATGAAAGATGTTAACACCATGTTTATCATTATGAATTAGCTTCCTTAAGCCTTCTACAACAAAAATGACCTCACAATTAGAGTTTTATTGTCCTAACTATTGTTCAAATTTATCAAAGTAATTGGACAGATTTTAGATGTTCATAGGAGGAAATCTTAAATCCTCATCCTCATAATGAGAAGAATGGGAAGAGTTGTTTCTCCATAATAGGATTGATGTCACTAGTATGCATGTTAGTCTCATAAAGATTCCTAGGAAAGAGAGAAGGCTTGGGATCAAAGGAACACATAAGTCTATGGATTATCCTAACTAGAATACTATAAGTAGGATTCAAAGTGAAAACACTAATGCACAAGGGAATGAGAGAAAAGATAAAGATCTAATGAAATTGTAAGATTTGAAAGAGATATGCAATAATAAGGTTCTTATGAAAAGCACATCTAACTAACAAATTGAAAAAATGTAAACTATGAACAAGTAGATATAGATCTAAAGAAGCATAAAAAGGGGGTATAACTACTAAATAAAAAGTATGTAAGAGATATTAGGTTCACCCAAATGTATAATAGGAAAATGGGGAGAGCAATGCAACATACAATAAACCAATGCACATTAGGAAGGAAGAAAATCTCCAATAGGTTGAAGAGGTGACTCGAGAGATAATTGGAAATATGTTCCATCCTTCATTAAATAATGTAATTAAAATGAAGTGGGAATGATTATGTAATGTAATTGGTCTATTAGAAAAGACACTAAAAAGATGATTAAAAAATATTGATGTGAACTACTATTGAGCTAAAACATGATTTAGAAGACGAAACTTACCTGCTCTAGAAAATTTAGTCAAAATTGGCAGAGATAGGGCAAAATTTGATCTATACCTAGAGGATAGGGTGAAATTTGATCTGTACCCATCAGTTTTGGATGAAATTTTCACAAAATCTGCAACTTTTCCTGTACTACCCAAAAAAGACTCAACAACTCCATAACCTATTCCTACCCATAGAAAAATAGGGAAAAGGTTGGAAAAAGGGGTTTTCCTTAGTCAAACCCCTATTTAGGAATCAACATTGAAATATGATATAAATTGCATAAAGGTGTATAGTCGGAAAATGGAAGCACTTGCATGGGAGACTTATTTAGCCTTCTGAGTAAGTGGTCTGGGGTCATGACAAGCACCTCTGAATGGGTTCCTAATCTTTACATGGTTTCCCCCCTATTCTGTCCTTTTGTCCACCATTTTCTGACTTGATTTTTGCATTCTGGGATTCAGATCTATGTTTTTGGGATTTAGGGACGGGGTCGACCTCCTAGGACAGGGTCAACCTTGACCCTAACCTAGGATAGGGTCGACCTCGACCCTGACCTAGGATAGGGTTGACCTTGGCCCTAACCTAGGACAAGGTCAACCTTGATCCTGTCCCAGGGTCCAAATCCTAGGAACTTTCAGTTTCCGGATGTCGGTCTTTGCAAAAGTTGTTTCCCGCTTCTGGGTCGGCTGTTTCGGGTTCCAAAGCATTGATTCCTAAATTATATTTAATATAGGTCCTCTCCTAGGGGTAAAGGCTTAAATGGTAATTTAATTATCCTATGTAGGCCTCCTTAGAAGATTGTGCCCTAGTTTCATATAAAAGGGAGTTTTCTCCTCTCATTTTCTTTAAGCATCATTACGCAATTGAGAAGGATTTTCAAGTGCAATTAAAGAAAGCATCCATCTATTCTCAAGAATTCAAGCATCCATTTTCATGAAAGAGATCCATTGGAGCCCATTGAAGGATTCAAGCTACATAGTGCCCTTTTGGTGATCTCTCCATCCACCTTCTTCCAAGCCTCTTCCAAATTCAAGAACCCATTCAAGACTTGGTGTTGGAGATCTACAAGCGATTGATTGAAGAAATCCTACATGATACATTATACATTCTAGATCCATTTGATGGATACATACTTGTGGATTCACGGATTCGAATCCGCCACAAGGGATTCCATATAAGCAAGGTGAATTTCTGTTTACTTTTTTATCTCTACAATTTCAATTATATTATAAGGTTAATTCCAAAACTGGGGTTTGACCAAGGCAAACCCCTTTCCCCCAAAAAATAAACATTTTTCTTGCAGGTACAGGTTTAGGACTGTAGATCCGAGGCCAGATCTGGATACCCTTTTTGGATTTCTTTCAGACTGTGTGAACAGGGACACTTTTGGAGTTGAGCATATCAAGTTGGAAAAAGTGGTACAGGGTCGACCTTTTTCATAAGATGACATCGGAATGGAAAAATATTTTTGGGTTTTGTCTGTCTCTTTGTTCCGGTTAAGTATCTACTGTCAACATCTCCAGAAATAGTCTACAGATCTTAGAAAATAGAAATCTTTGATCTGCAATTTTGTAAGGTTGGTACTTCATCTCATTTCAATTCCTTGAACTATCATATACATTCCTTTCTAAAATGGGAATTTAAGATCTTTCCTTTTTGCTCTCATTTCCAAATGATTGATTCATTTGTGCATTGATCCTTTTTGGGTTGATCAATTTGGATCTTTCATTTG
>MU223194.1:2424172-2453452 GCA_018584345.1 Thuja plicata
GACCTTCTTGGCTTGGACTGGGTGTTGTCTATGGATATTGTCTTGATGCTGAAGAAGGATTTATCCTTGCTCTTTTCTTTCCTTAACATGTCAAAATAGTATGTACTTTTCCATATTAAGGAGGGGGGCATACATAAGGCCTCCCTCGTTCTATATTATGCATTTTTGGTTCTAACCTTTTGTTTTGCAGCATGCTAAATCCTCAGAAGGTAACGCACATAAGTTGCTAAATCCTAAAGAGATATGCATTCAATTACAATTCAATATGCTAAATCCTCGGAAGGTAACGCACATAAGTTGCTAAATCCTGAAGAGACACGCATTTTACAAATGTATTCCATGGTGATATAAGAATATGGATCCATGGGTACTTCATAAAAGCCATCAGAAGATGCACTACATACATGCACAAAGATGCCAGAAGACGCACAAATTTATGGGATGACTATCAAGTACTTGCTTGGTAGGCCATCCTATCCTTTTTGTGATTCACAGTGAGATACACACATCTTACTGGGCAAGGTAATCACACCCTCTTTCTCTATCTCTCTTTAACTAGTGATGTCTCTCCTATCTTAGGGTTGATAAAGAATTGAGTCCCTTTGGGGCTTAAGGTTTTCTTTATCCCTTTTGATTTCAATAAGATTGTCTGTTCTATATATTCTCCTTTACCAAGAGTTTGTGTTGAACTCATACTCTTGCTAAAGTGGGGGCTAAATGTATAGTAAGAAAATGGAAGCACTTCCATGGGAGACTTGTTTATCCTTCTGAGTAAGTGTTCTAGGGTCATGACAAGCACCTTTGAATGGGTTCCTAATCTTGACATGGTTTCCCCCCTGTTCTGTCCTTTTGTCCACCATTTTCTGACCTAATTTCTGCATTCTAGGATTCAGACCTGTGTTTCTGGGATTTAGGGATAGGGTCGACCTCCTAGGACAGGGTCAACCTTGACCCTAACCTAGGATAGGGTGGACCTTGACCCTGACCTAGGACAGGGTCGACCTTGACCCTGTCCCAGGGTCCAAATCCTGGGAACTTTCAGTTTCTGGATGTCGGTCTTTGCAAAAGTTGTTTCCCACTTCCGGGTCGGCTGTTTCGGGTTTCAAAGCATCAATTTCTAAATTATATTTAATATAGGTCTTCTCCTAGGGGTAAAGGCTTAAATGGTAATTTAATTATCCTATGTAGGCCTCCTTAGAAGATTGTGCCCTAGTTTCATATAAAAGGGAGCTTTCTCCTCTCATTTTCTGTAAGCATCATTACGCAATTGAGAAGGATTTTCAAGTGCAATTCAAGAAAGCTAAGGAGAAATATTTCAAGAAAGCATTCATCTATTCTCAAGCATTCAAGCATCCATTTTCATGAAAGAGATCCATTGGAGGCCATTGAAGGATTCAAGTTACATAGTGCCCTTTTGGTGATCTCTCCATCCACCTTCTTCCAAGCCTCTTCCAAATTCAAGAACCCATTCAAGACTTGGTGTTGGAGATCTACAAGTGATTGATTGAAGACATCCTACATGATACATCCTACATTATAGATCCATTTTATGCATACATACTTGTGGATTCATGGATTGGAATCTGCCACAAGGGCTTCCATAAAAGCAAGGTGAATTTATGTGTTTACTTTATTTATCTCTGCAATTTCATTTTATTATAAGGTTAATTCCAAAACCGGGGTTTGACCAAGGAAAACCCCTTTCCCCCAACAAACAAACATTTTTCTTGCAGGTATAGGTTTGGGACTATAGATCCAAGGCCAGATCTGGATACCCTTTTTGGATTTCTTTCAGACTATGCGAACAGGGACACTTTCGGAGTTGAGAAAATCGAGTTGGCAAAAGTGGTACAGAGTCAACCTTTTTCATAAGATGACATCAGAATGGAAAAATATTTCTGGGTTTTGTTCGTCTCTGTGTTTCAGTTTGATATCAACTATCAGCATCTCTAGAAACAGTCTACAGATATCAGAAAACAACAATCTTTGATCTGCAACTTTGTAAGGTTGGTACTTCATCTCATTTCAATTCCTTGAACTATCATATACATTCCTTTCTAAAATGGGAATTTAAGATCTTTCCTCTTTGCTCTCATTTCCAAATGATTGATTCATTTGTGCATTGATCCTTTTTGGGTTGATCAATTTGGATCTTTCATTTGTGCATTTGAGGTTGAAAGGAACATCTTATCTTCCCCACACATCACACAAAAATCTACATTTTCAAATGTGACTTCTTTTCTTATGTTACACATTAGTAACATTTTATATGTTACAAAAGGATATAATGTAAAAATAAAATTGCTGATTTACCTTGCATAAACTCTCATGAACGAATGTAGCAATCACTCAAATTAATGAAGATGCTTGAATGTACTTGGAATAAAAAGAGTTGACCTTGGAATGTAATGTAGGAAAAAGGATACCCTCATAAATGCATATATATATGATTTCCACTCCAAGATCTAGAATGTAGATATGCTTGATAACCACATGCAAAGGAGAGAGAGAAGGATGAATGAATCTTCTTGCTTGATTGAGAATTCCTCTACTTGGCCATCATGGGAGATAAACTTGCATCAATTGAAGAATATTTACTTTGATTTTATGGATCTTGAAGAAATGGAAACTTGGAGATCTTTAATTTGATGCTTGCCTTCAAATATTGAATCCAAATCCTCAATTTCTCTTGGTAGCTTGAAATCTTGATCACTTTCATTGTTAAAATGCTTGCACTTGATTGACGTATAGATGGATTTCCAATTGAGGAGAGAGGAAGTATTTTATGGTAAATCCATCAATCTAGTGTTGGATGGAGGGAAACGCTAAGAGAGGGGGGGGGGTGAATTAATGTTTCAATTTTTTTAAAACTTTGTTACTTAGATTTCCAAACCACTTAATACATATAAAGGTAACATGCAAGAACATAAAGAATACAAGAACAAAAAAATAACACATGACTTTTATCATGGAAACCCTGTTAGGGAAAAAGCCATGGTGGGGATGATACCCACAAGATAATTCTACAAAATATTTTCTTACAGTGATATAAATGTACTTTCATTTAGGCACACTGCCTAGAGCTCACTACTCAATTACAACTAGAGATAAAACCCTTTACAAGAAGGCTCAATTCCTTAAAAGATCACAAAAATGATCACAAGATTTTTAAATGCTAAAATAATATCTAAAAATCTATGATTACAGTTCCATACAAACACATACTTTGATTTGATACACTTTTACCTCTGATTGCCCTATTTTCATGCTCTTCGCTAATCAAATTATTAAATCTTCAAAACCTTCATGAAATACTTCACTCTACACCTTGCACACTGATCTCATGCATATAATACTATACAACCTCTTCTCCATACCCTACCTTCTTGATTTGATAGGTACACATCCAAAAATTTAATCCCCCGATGTCGGCTCCAAAATAATTCTCGGGAAATGTAACACATTTTTTACTAAGTAAACCAAGTCCTCAATTCAAATTCATTTCCCACAAAAAAATTCATGAAAAATAATCCATACATGTTGGATATATCACTAAATTATACAATTTACCTCCAAAAACAATTTACCTTCTCCACACATAGATTTTTCATCATAATTTTATTGTTTTGACTAGTAACCAAAACCTGTGATTCTCAGATCCTCATAACTCTCACATCCTATATCACCGTACCTTCAAGTTATGGATTAATAATTTGTATACATCCAAAATCATTCCCTTAGATGTGCACAAAAATGATTTAACCTAGAAAGGAACACCAAACCTTTTTCTATACACTACCTGTACACTATGTTCTTCATTTCATACTTAGCCAAATTGTCAACTTGACATCCGGTTTGACCTCCAACTATAATGCGCACATGGAATTAGTGTCTAGTTTCCATGAATAGAAATATCCATACATTTAAGCAATGTCTCTTTCCAAAAATCTCCCCCTTTTGCATTGATGGCAACACTTCATGAAAAATGACTAAGTGTCCAAGACTGTCTACTACACAAAACTTAACTACTCTAAAAAATTTCAAACATAATCTCCACCATAAATCCCCCTGAGCATAACATGCACATTTTTCATTCTCCTATACTCCCCCTTTGAAATCAATGGAAGAGGTATTCCAAAAATTTCCTACACTCCCCCTTAGACCTTGCATACAAAAATTATGTATATATTTACATTAAAAAACTAATGACCTTACATCATGTTGTAGATGTATGCACAAATTGTCTTCAGTAGCTATCGATCATTGTCCCAACCATTCTTGAGATTTCTCAACATGGAGATGTGGCCACTAAATAGAAACATATTTTATTTTTCCACTTGTAGATTTATCGGGGATAATGTTGCTTAAGGCAACTTCAGCCTCCTTCACTGTACTAAACAATGTCTAAACTTTGTGGGAAATCAAAATTGTTAGCTCTCCCACTCTGCCTATAATATTCTCCTTTTCTTTCTCCAGACCCTTGATTTTTTCAAGTAGAGCTATCACTTGACCTTCCAATTTAGATGTATAAGCACTCAATGGATTAAATGATTGGGATATTTTCTCTAATTTTATCTCACAAGGCTTTATCTACTTCTCTATATCTCTAACAAAATTGGAAGTTGATAGACATGACTTGTATATGTTTCCACTTCCAATCAAAGAATCTTGTATGACCTTAATGTTGGTGTCTAAAATGACTCTGTCAAATGCTATCATTTCTTTAAGCTCATTGAGTTGTTTCTCATCAAATTCTCTTCTAAATTTAATCTTAGTGGACTTCTTAAATGACTTAAATTGAGTACTTACTGCATTGATAAGGATCTTGAGATTATCAGAAGTACTATCTGTTAGTAATAACGATGAGACAACTTCATGCCGCCGGCTCCCCACCCTCGCACCACCGCCTTTTCTCCCTTCTGCCGCTCTGCGGCTGGTTAAAAAAAATCTCGCCGCCGATGAACCAGTATTCGCCGCCGGTGTTTCCTTTTGGTCGCCGCCTCTCCCTTAAAGAATGTTAGGGTTAGCTCTTGACTTTAGGTTTAGGAAATTTTTTTTGATAGACTTTTATTTTCATATAAATTAATCATTTCAAAAAGTTAAATTAAATTTTATCTTAAGATAGATATAATATAAATTTAGAGTAGATTCGATTGTTTTTTTGAATAGATCTGATCTTTCATTGTTTAAATTAGATTTTTACTTTTATATTATTTAGATGTTTGGTAAGCATATTATTTTAAAGTAATTTTAGATTTGTTAATTAAAATATGAGGCTTAAATCTTTTAAATAAAGTAGATATATTTTATTTAGGTTTTTAATCCTAGTAATAAAATCAAATCTTAGATAAGATTTGGGTTAAATTTATATTTGTTAAAATATCGATATAATAGTGTTTTAAATTTAATGTTTTAAAATAGATTTTTTTATTGAGTAGTTGAAATTTAGAATAGAGGATATTATTTAACAATTCTATGTGGGGGGTTTAACGTTAAATATTCAATTTTATTATTCGTTTAAAATTAAAAACCTAGGTAATGTTTTATCGTATAACGGGTCATAACACCTCCTTATCTCCGTGATATACATCTATTAAGGGTATTATCGCTACCTTTAACTAGCGTCATGCACGGTTGAATTTTGATCAACAATGGTCAAACCCCTCTCCGATTAGCTTAATTTTTTTACCAGGTGTTCCCAGTACCCTCTAGACCTTTAGGTTTTGAACAGTTTCACACCATTCGTTGATGGTTGACTTTTTGGTCAACACTGGTTGACTTTTGTGTCAACTATCTTGATGTGTGTGTGTGGGTCTCCCTTAGGGTTTGGTAGATCCTAGTTTTTACCTTTCTCACCTTTTTGAGTATAGTTGACTTTTAGTCAACTTTGTTTGACTTTTGGTCAACTATCTCAGTTTGTATGCTGATCAAGTTTGGGGCTTAAGGAACCCTTTAGGATAGCTTTGAAAGCTATTCCTCCCCTTGTAACCTTTCTATTTTATTTTATCCCCTTGCACCATTTTGCGTGCACATGTTACCCATGTGGTAGTTCTGTTATCTTTTTTTAGTGCATTTTTAAAAAAAAATTATTTGTGTATTTTTGCCCAACTTTTGGGCATGACATTTTGGTATCAGAGCCATGTTTAGCAACATTGGGAACCTAACCCACTACGTTATCACTAAATTTGACTTTCATGTGTAGGATGCCACCTGTCACTCATCAAGCCCGTCAGGAAGGGCATGGTCAGTGACGTGTCCTCGCAACACACATAGAGGTACGACCCGAAGTAGAGGATCGTAGGAGGGATCAGAGTCCACCTCCTAAACCCCCTCCTGATCCTAATGCAGGTCTTTTGTTGGCCTTTTAGAACCTAGCCGGACTCATTCTAGACCGCATGCCACTTGTTAATCAGGAAAGAGAGAGAAGTAGGAGCCCACCTCCTAGAGAAGGAGGGAATCAGATAGATCAAGAAGATGAATCCATTGCAGTACCAGGTGGTGTTCTTAGGGGTGGTGCATAGAGACTCGATAGGGCACCCCCCCCCGATATTGGGAATCAGATCACAGAGTTGATGAGGCTTAAACCACCTCCCTTCATTGGAGAAGAAGATGGGTAAGGAGCTGAGGCTTGGATTTTAAGCATGGATAGGTGCTTTGGGTTGTGGAATTATGGTGGCAACCTTAAGGCACGATTCACAATCCTTTTTCTTAGAGATGGGGCATCCACTTGGTGGAGGCATGAGGAGACCAAGGGACTTATAGACATCCATACCCTCACTTGGGGAGCTTTCCTCGAGCTCTTTAGAGAGTGGTATATTTTAGAATAGTTCAGACAACACCATATAGATGAGTTCCATGAACTCCGACAACGGGGTTTTACTGTAGCCCAGTATGAGGGCAAGTTTCTTGACCTCCTACCCTATGTTGAATACATGGGAGATGAGAAGCTGCAGGTGAACAGGTTCATCAAGGGATTAAATCCCTTGATTTTAGATAGGGTACACATGGTACCTTCAGGGAACTTAAGGTTCATGGTGGACAGGGCCTTGGTGGCCGAAGAGATAGTCTGGGGCCCACAGAATTATAGAGATGGGCCGCAGAACCACAATACCTCATCTCAAGCTTCTGGGTATCAGAAAAACACATGGAAAGAGAATCAGAGGAACTCTTTAGGGACATTTAGGGCCCTACAATAGCAGCAGTAGCAGCAACATTAGCCACAACAGTCACAGCAGAACCAGCATTAGAGGGAACCTTAGGTTCAGCAGGGCTCCAAGTCCAAATAGTGGCAGTCACAGGGTCCTCAAAAGGACCAAAGATCATAGGCACCATATACCCCTCCAGTATGGACTCAGGAGTCCTCTAGGGGTGGTTATAGCTGTTCATCTAGGACTATAGGATCATAGTATTCTAGGCCTCTTGGTATTCAGGTTCAGTCACGGGGGCCATGCTACACTTGTGGTGCCATGGGGCACTTAGCTAGAGAGTGCCCATAGGGTGGTAGTCAGCGTACAATAGTTTTAGAACCAACAGTAGGGGACAAGGGGAAGTCCCACATGATTTTTTCTATTGTGGACAATCGTCAGGCAGAGCACCAGGCTACCGTTATTGAGGCCTTAGGTAAGATCAGAGGTAGTGATATTTCTATTCTTTTTGATACAGGAGCCACTGAATCCTTTGTTTCTCCATCGGTTGTGGAGCGTTATGAGCTAGTGGTAGCTAGACAAGAGTTTAGATTGGAAGTAGAGTTAGCTACAGGAGCTAGAGTTTTTGTAACCTCGATGGTTAGAGATTGTCTGATATAGAATGGTGGGATGACCACCATAGCAGATCTCAGGGTTACTCCCCTTGGATCTTACAGTCTAGTTCTTGGCATGGATTGGCTAAGTGCCCACAGAGCCAAGCTAGATTGTCGTAAGAAGAGGATCGAATGTTTGAATGATGATGGTACATATATAGTTATTACTAGGGTTTATAGGCTTGTATCCCTCCATATCATATCTTCCATGTAGCTTAAGCAATGCATGCGGAAGGGATTCCAGTTGTATGCCATCACCATCAGCGATAGGGAAGAAGAGACAAAGAAGGAAACTTCTCTTGATGACTTCCCCATTCTTCAAGAGTTTGCAGATGTGTTTCTGTCAGAGCTACCTGGTATGCCTCCTCATAGGGAAGTAGACTTTCACATTGATCTCATACCAGGAGCTAAGCCAGTTTCTAGAGCACCTTATAGGATGATCACTAATGAGCTTAATGAGCTCAAGATGCAGCTTGAGGAACTATTAGAGAAATGACACATCCATCCTAGTGTTTCTCCTTGGGGTGCACCAGTTATCTTCATAAAGAAGAAAGATGGATCACTTAGGTTGTGCATGGATTACCGACAGTTGAACAAGGTGACCATCAAGAATCGATATCCACTTCCTAGGATCGATAACTTGTTCGATCAGTTGTAGGGTGCCTGAGTCTTCTCAAAGATAGACCTCAAATCGGGTTACCATCAGTTGAGGATTGTGGATAGTTATATTCACAAGACCGTATTCTGCACTAGATATGGCCACTATGAATTCATAGTGGTTCCATTCAGTATTAGGAATGCTCCAGCAGTGTTCATGAGCCTTATGAACGGAGTATTTTGTACCTTCCTTGACAAGTTTGTAGTTGTGTTTCTCGATGACATCTTGATATATTCCAAGGATGAGAAAGAGCATGAGGAACACTTGAGGCAAGTTTTGCAGTGTCTTAGAGACAATCAGTTGTATGGTAGTTTGGCGAAGTGTGCTTTCTTCAGAGCAGAGGTCAAGTACCTTGGCCATGTTATTTTAGGTGATGGGATCTCAGTAGACCCATCGAAGATTGATGTCATCATGGATTGGCCAGCACCTACCACTATGACCTAAGTTATGAGTTTCATGGGTTTAGCCGGTTACTACACACATTTTTTAATGGTTTCTCTTGGGTAGCACACCCCATTACTTCTCTTCAGTGAAAGGGAAAGAAGTTTGAGTGGACTGAGAAGTGTGATAAGGCTTTCCAGGAGCTCAAGAGAGCACTTACCAGTGCACCCATTCTAGCTGTTCCAGAGCCTTCAACAGATTTTATGGTATGCACAGACACTTCCTTGGATGGTTTGGGAGTGGTTATTATGCAGGGTGGGTGAGTTATAGCTTATGAGTCCAGGAAACTAAAGACTCATGAGCTCAACTACCCTACCCATGACCTAGAGCTCACAATAGTGGTGTATGCTTTAGTCAGATTGTGACATTTTCTCCTAGGACATTGGTTTGAACTTCATTCAGACCATCAGAGTCTTTAGTACATCTTCACTCAGCTGAACCTTAATGCTAGGAAAAGGAGATGGATGGAGTTCTTATGTGAATATGATTTTGATGTCCATTACATCAAAGGGAAAGAGAACATGGTCGTAGATGCCTCGAGTAGGAGATGACACGAGCTGTCTACTGGCATGGATTTGAGAGATTGCATCCTTGATCACTTGCAAGAGGATGAGTTGTACATGGAGGTTTGTGAGTTGATTCGATCTCAAAGACCCCTTGAGGGAAATTTTTTAGAGTATGCCTTAGAGTCTGATGGACTATTGCATCATAAAGGATGTATCTATATACCTTCTTCCAGAGGATTACGTGAGTTGGTGATGCTTGAGGCTCATAGGGCCCCTTATGCAGCACATCCCAGAGTTAAGAAGATGCATGCCGACTTCAGGCAACTATATCATTGGCCAGGCATGAGAGCGTAGATTGCAGAGATGGTAGCTAGATACCTAGAGTGCCAGAGGGTGAAGGTGGAACACCATCATCTAGGTGGCCTCCTTCAGCCTCATGAGGTACCAGTGTGGAAATGGGACACCATATCTATGGATTTCAAAGTAGGCCTTCCTATGTCTTCTCATTGTCATGATGCCATCACGGTGACAGTCGACAAGTTGACTAAGGTGGCTCACTTTTCACCCATGCGTACTACCTTTATAGCACCAGTAGTGGCACAAGTGTTCTTGGGAGATATAGTTAAACTTCATGGCGTACCTCATAAGATCATCTTAGATAGAGATTCTCTCTTCACTTCATCCTTTTGGAGAGAACTTTAGGAAGCTATGGGTACTAGGCTCAACTTCAGTACGACGTATCATCCTAAGATAGATGGTCAGACCACAAGGGTCAATCAAGTGTTAGAGGACATGCTTCGCATGTATGTCATGGACCATCAGACCCAGTGGGAAGAGTGCCTACACCTAGTGTAGTTTGCCTATAACAACAGGCACCAGACTTCCTTGGGTATGCCTCCCTACCAGGCTCTTTATGGTAGACCATGCAGGACCCCACTCAGTTGGGATAGGATCGAGGATAGAGTTTCTATTAGTCCTAAGCTAGTCAGAGATATGGAGCAGAAGGTGAATTTGATTAGGCAGTGACTTGAGGAAGCTCAAGATAGGCAGAAGAAGTATGTAGATGCAAAGAGGATTGATCGAGCCTATCTAGTTGGAGACAGAGTCTTCTTGAGGGTGCGACTGCATAAGAGTCCAATCCATTTTGGAAAGGGCTCTAAGCTAGCACCCCATTTTGTTGGACCTTTTGAGATCCTTGAGAGGATAAGACCAGTTGCTTACCATTTAGCATTGCCACCTAGCCTGTCACGCATCCATGATGTGTTTCATGTTTCAGTTCTGAGGAAGTATATTTATGATGAGTCTCATGTGATAGATTGGTATGCCTTGCAGGTGGAGTCAGACAGACAGCTGGCATTGGAGCAAATTTGTATATTGGCTCAGTGGACTTTGGGCCTTTGAGGTAGAGAGCTAGACTGGGTTAGGGTCTAGTGGGATTGCTATGATGAGGTTACAGCTTCTTGCAAGGATACAACACAGATGAGATCACAGTACCCTCACCTCTTCGATGAACTCCAGGAGGAAGTTCATGCCTAGAGGGGGTGGATGTGAGGCCTAATTTTGATTGTTATAGTTTTACTAGTTTGTTCTAATTCTTTCAGTAGTTTATGCTTTGACATACTTTGACTATCAGAGACTCTTTATACATTTGAGGATCGGTGGAATCCTATGTTATATATTTAGCACCTAATTTTGTAATTAGGGTACTTTTGAGATGCTTTATGTTCTGATTTAGTTTCAGCTTATGTTGATGTCTTATATGGATTTAAATGTATGAATGTAATATGATGAATTTGGTTTAGGAAAATGATGCTAGGTTATTTCAGTTCTAATGCAAATATGGTTTATATGTATGTATATCATTGATGTCATGTTATGTTTCATATCATGTCATTTTGGATCTACTGATGTGTGCATTGAGTGTGCAGGAAAAGTTGACCATGGATCTATATCGGGGACCCAGTACTGGAACCTACGTAAATACCCATGATTTCTAAGGTCCTGTCTATATAAAGAGACATGGACCTCATTGTTATGTGTTTATTTCATAAATTTTGTTTGCATGTGTGTCATTCAATTAGTAAATGTTTATGTGAATAAGTCATGTCATTTGTTTTATTTTAATGTGCCAAGTTTGGTAATTGTTGTAATTTAATTATTGACATGGCTAGTAAAGGGGAAACCAAGGCTAGTTTAGGGTTAACTAAGGTCATCTAGGAGTATTACCCAAGCTTACCCTAGGGTTAGAAGTTTTTAGAAGTCTTTTGACTTAGAAATCCGTAGGTTAACTTTAGGGTGAGTTTTAGAAGGTCTTTTGGACTCCTAGGGGGTAACTGGGGTTAGTTTTAGTCACCCAACTTGGTACCCTATGGGTTAGGGGTCATTTTCTATCATTAATGAGCCTTTAAACTCATTTATTTCTCCCTTTAAGTGTCATTTTCAGTTTTGAGTGAGTTTGGAAGAGGAGTGTGACTTTGGTTAACCTCACTCTCTCTTCTACCCAAGTTTCTTTTGACTTCACCCTTGGAGAGTTAGGAAGTGGATTAGTTTAGGATTGGTTAGAGTTACCTCACCCTTGGGTAAGCCTTGCTCATGTTGGAGGTTTTCCTATTTAGGGAAGGATTTAGGACGAGTTGAGTGTTCACCCACTCTCTACCCTTAGAGACAGAATTTAGTTTGAAGGAGCTTTTGGAGGAGCTTAGGAAGGATAGCTCAACACCATTCCTCTTCACACCTTAGATTTAGATTAAGGTTGGATTTATTTTAAGTTATTTGTTTGTGTTTATATGTGTTCTTGAGGTCAAGGACTCCATTAATGGAGTCTTATGTGTTTTTGAAGCTTTATTTTTATTTTTTAAATTTAAATGTTTATTGTCAATGTCTTTATTTTGTGATGGATTTTGAAAGGGTCTTCAAGGTACACTCACCCTTGGGAGGGTAGAGTAGCCTTGGAGGGGTAGTTGGAAATGATTTATGTTAGTGTAGAGTCTCCCATGTATGGATGGAAAAATATGGGGTAACATGATACCCATGATGCCAAGAAGGGCCTGAGGGCACCTAGGAGGCATAAGGAGCTTACTTCAGGATTGCATCTTGTGAAGATGGTCCATTTCAAGTCCATATGAGGCTTGTGTGTTATTATCATTCTTGGCTTTCTCCTACAATGAGGTCTACCACTACCCCTTTTTTGGAAGGTCTATTTGAGACCTACCCATTTGTTCATCCTTGTGTTAGGAAGCCTTCTAGAGTATGTAGTCTTTTCTATTTTCTTGTCTGCTTGTTGGGTTGCCTGTTTGTATCCGTTCCAGGTTGGATCCCCAAGCTCGGGGGTGGCCTTGTAAAGGCCTAGGTTGGGAGGTGAGCCTCCATGGTCAACCTCGTTGTTTAGGTATCAGCTGGATGTAGGAGTTTCTAT
The DNA here is from genome assembly GCA_018584345.1 of Thuja plicata. NCBI lineage: Eukaryota > Viridiplantae > Streptophyta > Pinopsida > Cupressales > Cupressaceae > Thuja > Thuja plicata. Next base: position 2,436,991 of record MU223194.1, read on the forward strand.
TCTACCCCTTTATGGGACATGTGTAACACTGAAGTTTTTGGCATCTTGGCCTTCATTGTAATATGTCCTTTCACCTTATCAAAGTTTGTGCAAGGACTTGATCAAGGAATTTGATTGTAATCTTTTAATGTTATAAAAATGTTGTTGCACCCTTTGCATACAATTTTAAATTTCATAACCATTGTATTATGGAGGTTTGAATATGTAAACCTTACTATATTAAAATTTGAAAGAAGGTTTGAGACTTTATATCTTGTAAAATTACTAGTTTCCTTGGATGAACATTGATGGGTGCTAGCAATTATAGAAATTTTGATATTTAAATAAACAAGCTTTAAATTTATTAGAGGGTAATATTTTGTATAGATTGGAAAAACTGAATCTTCCTTATAAAATTATCTTGGGCTAAATGTTCTTACCAGGGTTGAACAAATAATTTCATTCTATCTTAGTTATAGTTGTTTATTTTTATTTCCAAAAAAAAAAAGAGAGGCTCATAAGTTTAAATTGGATTTTAGGAGGTAATATTGCTTTTATGAAAACCCTTAGTATATTCTTGTCATCAAATAAAATAACTTTTAAATTATTATTTGGTGTTCTTCAAATAAATATTTTATCAATTTCATTTTTTAGAAAAAAATTCTGGAAAAATCTTCCAAAACATAAAATGTTTAAAATAAAAATGTTTTTCCACTATATTGTGGAGCTTGAAATGTAGGAAATTTTGATGTAATAAATTTAAAAAAACTATGTTTTCTTACAGCCCCTGTTTGGGGGGATGCAGTCCCCTACTTCACTAGTAAAAATAAATAGATTTTTTTTTACCCCTTTTCATTTGTTTTCTCTACCTAAATGCTTCTTTTTATAAACAATTAATATAAAAAAAAAAAAATAGGGAAACACATATTATAAAGAGGGACTTAGTAAAGAAAAAGATTTTTTTCAAGCGCTGTGCACTGTGTTTTTTGTAACAGTCGTTTTATCTTTAAAAAAAAAAGTATTATTAAAATGTTTTGGGTGGGGGGGCCAAAGCCGCCCCCAACCCACAACCTCTCTGCACTCAGTGGGGCACCGACCAGACGCCACATGACCCGATTGTGCAAGCAGTGGGCACGACGCCCCCACCCGTCGGCTGCCACCACTCTTTCCCCTCCATCCATAGCCATTCTATGATGAGACAAATTCATGCCACCAAATCCCCACCCTCGCACCACTGCCTTTTCTCCCTTTTGCCGCTCTGCGGCTGGTTAAAAAAAAACCCCACCGCCGATGAACCAGTATCCGCCGCCGGTGTTTCCTTTCGGTCGCTGCCTCTCCCTTAAAGAATGTTAGGGTTAGCTCTTGACTTTAGGTTTAGGAATTTTTTTTTGATAGACTTTTATTTTCATATAAATTAATCATTTCAAAAAGTTAAATTAAATTTTATCTTAAGATAGATATAATATAAATTTAGAGTAGATTCAATTGTTTTTTTGAATAGATCTGGTCTTTCATTGTTTAAATTAGATTTTTACTTTTATATTATTTAGATGTTTGGTAAGCATATTGTTTTAAAGTAATTTTAGATTTGTTAATTAAAATATGAGGCTTAAATATTTTAAATAAAGTAGATATATTTTATTTAGGTTTTTAATTCTAGTAATAAAATCAAATCTTAGATAAGATTTGGGTTAAATTTATATTTGTTAAAATATAGATATAATAGTGTTTAAAATTTAATGTTTTAATATAGATTTTTTTATTAAGTAGTTAAAATTTAGAATAGAGGATATTATTTAACAATTCTATGTAGGGGGTTTAACGTTAAATATTCAATTTTATTATTCATTTAAAATTAAAAACCTAGGTAACGTTTTATCGTATAATGGGTCATAACACCTCCTTATCTCCGCGATATACATCTATTAAGGGTATTATCGCTACCTTTGACTAGCGTCATGCACAGTTGAATTTTGGTCAACCATGGTCAAACCCCTCTCCGATTAGCTTAATTTTTGTACCAGGTGTTCCTAGTACCCTCTAGACCTTTAGGTTTCAGTTTCACGCCAATCGGTGATGGTTGACTTTTTGGTCAACACTAGTTGACTTTTTGGGCAACTGTCTTGATGTGCACGTGTGGGTCTCCCTTAGGGTTTGGCAGATCCTAGTTTTTACATTTCTCACCTTTTTGAGTATAGTTGACTTTTAGTCAACTTTATTTGACTTTTGGTCAACTATCTTAGTTTGCGTGCTGATCAAGTTTGGGGCTTAAGGCACCCTTTAGGATAGCTATGAAAGCTATTCCTCCCATTGTAACCTTTCTAGTTTCTTTTATCCCCTTGCACCATTTTGCATGCACATGTTACCCATGTGGTAGTTCTGTTATATTTTTTTAGTGCGTTTTTAAAAAAAAATTGTTCGTGTGTTTTTGCCTAACTTTTGGGCATGACATGTATCTAGCATCTAATGCTACCATCCTTGATCAAACACTCACTTGGCCTTTCAATAGGTATCAGGCATATCCAATGCTACTTTGTATGATCAAACTTTTTGATACTCCTTGGGATGTATCTCAATTATGGAAGATTGTTAAGTCCTGCTTGGTTAAGAGACTTGATGCTTCAATTGTTAAACTGAAACAATAAAGTGATCTGTTCACACATACAACTTGAATTGCAGATTTTTGGATCTATTGTAAGTGCATTACCTCTCTAATCAATATAATAAATTCAATACCTTTTCTCCACACTATTCTTCTCTGTGATGCTATCTCACTGCTCGTCGGTGCCTACAGAATCTAGCTCTTTCCTCGACTTGTTGATCAGGACTAAATGAAGACTTTATTCTCCTTTAGAATTTCTTTAGCATCTTCCCTCTTTTCACTTCTCTTCTCTTCTCTCCCCCAATTTCGTAATGAATTAGGTTGTCTCTTTATAGACATGATTTCACCATTTCATAGCTTTCTTGATCTTGGTGTGATCCAAAATTCTTTCCACTTAGATTTAAAGAAAAAGTCCATTTTTATTTCATAGAGATCTTCTTGCCAATTGGACAAAGCAGCTTTAAATCCTTTACTTATCTCCGGCTTTATCTTGTTGATTAAAATAATGATAAGTATTAGTTAAGTCTATATTTAGCTCTTGACAACTAAGTATTTTGTCATTTCTGAACTCTTTGTTCTGTCGGTCAACACTTTAGTTAGTCATCGGTGATAACTGACAGTTTAGTCAGTGTAACTTCAGTTGTCATTGGGATCTTCATCCTTTACTTATCCGTCGAGAAACACTGTAATTCTATTCATTGGGTTACACTGTGCTTTTCTCATTGGGAAACACCGTGACTTTTCTCATTGGTAATGTTGTGCATTGGCTCGTCGGGTAACACTGTGACTTTTCTCTTTTACTCTGTATGTCGGTGTGCACTCTGTCGGTGTATATAGTCACTTTGTGAATACTTAAATTTTATGCATTACTGATAGAATAACCTTTGATTCAATGGTTCTTTGAAGTCTTTGGCAGTATTCCCATGACCATACAAATTATATCAAGTTGACATCAATGGAAATACAATGCATTAACTGATTTAATGCCTTGCATGATCATCACATTAACATCTTCAAACATTCAATCAGTTATAGTTCATCAATCTCTCCCTTTGGCATTGATGGTAACACACTACATTATCACACTATATTATCACTAATATAATATGAAATCTAACAGTTGAATTTCATCAAACCACCAATTTTAATTACTATACCCGATACAAATATCTGGTCCTTAGTAAGCTTAGATAGCTTAGATTTGATTCTTGCAGCTTTCTTTCTATGTTCAATCCCTTCACTAGATAGATGTAGAATCTTTCTTCTTTTGATGTGATGTGTAATTTCCCTGTGTTAAATTCTCTCCCTTTGATTGTTCTCTTTTCATTTGATGTCTCTATCAATAATTCTCTTCCTTTGTATGTACTCTCCCTTTCTGGTTACATCTCTCCCTTTAGATACAATCTCTTCCTGATATAATCTCTCCCATGGATATAATCTCTCCCAAATGTGATAATGGATATAATCTCTCCCTTTGAGAGAAATGCCAAACAAATATTTTTGACATTAATGTCAAGCAATCCTTTCCATCCATAATATACTCCTTGAATTTCCCAATCCATCGGTAATACAATAACTCTTGTGCTTGGAGTAGATAAATACCTTACTGTGTATAGGTGTATCTTTGAAGTCCATTTCTCTATTTGCATCAACATGAATGATATTCTAATAATATGCGGGCTAATGTAGCCTCATAGTCATCTTACTAACTAGTAGACAAGGGTTTGACCTCTAGTCTCTTTCTCAAGTATTCAAATGCATCCTTGGGTAGTGGCTTGGTGAAGATATCAGCTAAATGTTCATTTGATTGCACATATTCAAGTATCCTTTGCTTGAACTTGTTCTCTCAAATAATGATACTTGATGGCAATATGCTTTGTTTTAGCATGCATGGTTGGATTCTTGGAAATTTTTATTGCACTGGTATTATCACAATAGATAATCACTGGTTCTAAAATTTTCATATGCATACCTTCCAATAACTATTTCATCCATGTAATATTTGAGCAGTTTGTAGCAACAACAACATACTCTACTTCTGTAGTAGACTGAGAGATGCATCCTTGCTTCTTGTTGATCCATGTGACAAGTCTGTCACCCATAAAGAATGCTCCTCTAGTTGTGCTCATCTGGTTATCAATGTTTCCAGCCCAATCAGTGTCAGTAAAGACTTTAAGTTCAAATTTACCTTCTCTTTTATACCATAAGCCATATTCCTTGGTATTCTTCAAATATCTTAGGATTCTTTTCATAGCAGTCATATGTGATTCTCTAGGATTAGCAAAGAATCTTGCAACTATTCCTCCTGCATGTGCAATATCTAGTCTTGTATGTACAACATACATGAGTTTTCCAATCATTGATCTATACAAAGTCTGATTTACCTTTGTTGACTTGTCCTCTTTTATCAGTTTGCATCCAGTAGCCATTGGTGTTCCAACTAGTTTAGAATCTTCCATCTTGAATATTTTCAGCACTTCAGTTATGTACTTGGATTGTGTAATGAAAATGCCTTCATCTTGTTGCATGATCTGCAGACCAAGAAATAACTTGATCTCTCCAAACATAGAAATCTCAAATTCTTTGCTCATTTCATTTGCAAATGATTTGCATAGAATATCATTGCCTCTAAATATAATGTCATCAACAAATATTTCAGCAATCAAAATGTTAGCATCAGTATCTTCCTTCAAATAAAGATTACTGTTTTCACTAGTCCTTACAAATCCAATACTTATGAGATAGGAATGAATTCTTTCATACCAAGCTTGGGGTGCTTGTTTAAATCCATACAAGGCTTTGTGTAGTCTACATACCATGTTCCTCTTGTTTGGATCAACAAACCCTTCTAGTTTCTCAATGTATACCTCTTCCTCAAGTATTCCATTTAGGAATGCAGACTTGACATCCATCTGGTATACCTTGAATCCTTTGTATGCAGCATAAGCAAGTAATATTATCACTCCTTCTAGCCTAGCAACGGGTGCAAAGGTCTGTCCATAGTCAATCCCTTCTTGTGCATACCCCTTGCATACTAGTCTTGCTTTATTTCTTGTAGCTTCTCCATTCTCATTCAATTTATTTCTGAATATCCATTTTGTATCGATGACATTCTTGTCATCTGGTCTTGATACAAGTGTCCATGTCTTTTTTTCTCAATATTCTCAATTTCTTCATTCGTAGAACTAATCCATTCATCATTATCAAGTGCAACATTGATATATTTAGGCTCAAAATACAAATTAGACATCTTGTGTTTAGAGACTTACTGTTGGTTTTCATACCATCCTTCTTGTCTCCTATGATCTAGTTTTGTGGATGGTTCCGTGTGACATATTTGGAAAGTAAAGGGTCAGTTCTTTGTCTATCATCTTAATCATCATTTTGTCCTTCATTCTATTCTCCATCACTTGGTACATCATCTTGAGAAATATCCTGATTGTTGATATTTGCATCCTGATGCTCGGGTGTAATGATCTATTTCTCAAGAGCTCTACATTGTTGGTCAAGTAGAGTGTCAGGTTCTTCATTGTGAACAAACCTATTGTATTCCTCTGGTTCTTTTGTGCTTTCCTTTTCATTTTTCTTTGCAACTTCATCTATCTTCACATTTGCACTTTCAACAATTTTGTTAGAGGCTTTATTGAGACATTTATAAGCCTTTCTCTTGGTGGAATACCCTAGAAAGATACCTTCATCACTTTTGTAGTCAATTTTTCCATTTCTATCATCTTTTAAGATATAAAATTGACAACCAAAGATCTTGAAGTAACTTACATTGGGTGTATGTCCATACCATAGCTCATAGGGTGTCTTCTTGGTGTCTTTCTTCAATTGTACTCTATTCAATGTGTAAACAATAGTATTGATAGCTTCCCTCCAGAAGATTTGGGTGATTCCTTTCTCTATCATTAGTGTCCTTGCACAATCAACAATGGATCTATTCCTTCTTTCAGCAATTCCATTTTGCTGTGGTGTTCTTAGTGCAAAGACCTATCTTTTGATACCATTCTCATTGCAAAAGTTAGTGAATTCATCTGAAATAAATTCCCCCCCTCTATCCAATTTCAAACATTGTAGTTCCTTACCACTTTTTTTTTCTACCATTTCTTTGTACCGTTTAAACATCTTGAATACTTCTGATTTATCTTTTAGAAACATAATTGTCATCATTCTAGAAAATTCATCAACAAAGAGAATAAAACACCTATCTCCATAGTATCTCTTTGTACTCATGGGTCCACATAGATTAGTATGGACTAATTCTGGAATTGCATCAGATGTATGGGTTTTTCTTTTGAAACTAGACTTTGTCATCTTACCTTTTTGACAATTTTTGCACATGATATTATCAAGCTTAGTCTTCATTAGCAAGCCTCTAAAATTTCTCTTTTTTCTTATCTTTATCATGTTGTCAATGTTCACATGACACAATCTTTTGTGCCACAACCATATGTATTCATTTCTAGCCATCAAACAAGCCATGTCAGTATCATTCATATAGAATAAGTTACCTTTTGTCTGCTCACCGGTACCAATCAGATTTCCTGATTCATTGAAGATCTTTGCCTTCTTATTTTCAAATGCTACTCTATGACCTGAATTGTTCAAGTGGGAAACACTTAAAAAATTATAATTTAGTCCTTTAACCCAGTAAGCATTTTCACATTTAATCAGGTTATTCAACATTATCATTCATTTACCTTCAACTAGACAAGGTGCATCATTACCCATTCTTACTAAATCACCATTATAATACTCAAAAGTATCAAAATTTTCTTTGTCACCAGTCATGTGGTGAGTGCAGCCACTATCTATGATCCATATATCATTCTTACTAACTTTAGATATGAGTGCAGTTTCTACACACCTTTCTTCATCATCATCCAAATTATCTTTTACTACCACAAACACCATCTCGATGTCTTCATCAGATTCGGTGTCAATATCTTCATCTTTGCATTTAGCTAGGTAACTGGCCTTCTTTCCTTTTTCCTTATAGTCTCAGGTATCTCTTCTTTCTAATGGTTGGTAGCTTCTGTAATCACCTTTGTCAGACTTCTTTTCAAAATATTTGTCATTAGTTCTGTCATCTCTTCTTCTGTTAGGACATCTTGCAGCAAAGTGTCCAATCTGTTTACAATTAAAAAACACAAGTAGTAATTTACCTTTGCCTCTCTTCATTCTTCTAGCCATAAGTGTTTCAATTTCATCAAGATCTTCTTCTCCACTTTCACTATCACTATCTTTTCTCATAGTGTGTTTATGCCTTGATTTACTTATTCTCATAGAAGATTTGAATGCAGACTCTATATTTGGTAAGACACTATCATAAAAGTTATTCATATCAAATGAAATTAGTCTTCCAATCAAACTATCTAGAGTAACATTGTTATTTTCTAATGCTCTCATTTCTTGTATGAAATATACTCTAATAGCATAAGTAGGTAGGAAGGTTCTTCAAATTTTACATACCACTGTAGCTTCTTCTAGTATACCTCCAACTCCTCGGATAGAATTGACTACCTCTTTGATTCTTTTATTGTGCTGTGTGATTTTTTCACCTTCTTTCATTTTGATATCATCAAACTTTTCTCTAAGGCTTTCTGCCTTGGCTCTGAGAACATTCTTGTCACCACCATGTACAAGCATCAATTTGTCCCACATCTGCTATGCAATTTTGCAGGTTTTGACTTCTTCAAATTCAGCATCAGAGAGTGAGGAAGCAAGTTCTATCATCATGTAGTTGTGCTCATGCTTCTCTCTCATTTTCTTCAACTATGGGTGCTCCTATGGGAAACACATATTCAGTATCTAAGTATTGAGTTACATCATTTTCAATACCTAATAATTGGAGTCTTATTCTACTTTACCATGAAGAAAATTTGTCTTTATTCAGCTTGGGCACATCTTGTCTATTCATCTTGTGATCTTTAGCTTAGATCTTGAAACCTTCCTTCTAAGCACACAAGCTTTGATACCAATTGTTAGTAATAAATGCAAGGGCGGGGGTTGGGGGGGGGAGGGGGTGAATCAGTGGACTCAAAAATTAATCCTTAAATCAACCCTTAAAACTTATATCCACAAATTATGCCTCTAGTTATCTTTAGTCCTTCAAGATGAATTCCTTCATATACTTATATCAATTTACTACTTGTCGGAATGCTTTGTAAAATCTTCTACTGTATGTTTACCAATAAGTAGTCTTTCATTTACCAAAACACAGTAAATAAATAGAGTATACTAATCAATCCAGAGTTAACTATGTGAAATGCAAAACTATAAGGAAATGACTCATAAAAACATAATACATGGATTTTTAATGTGGAAACCCTATTAAGGGAAAAACTACTAGGACCGGTACACCAAATTTTCACTCTTCTAAAGTGAGCTTGGTTAAGAGACAACCTTGTTAAAGGTTACAAACACATTGTTAGGTGTGACCTTGTTAGAGGATTTAAATAGATAGTTTGTCACTTAGTATCTGGAATATAATGCTACCATCCTTGATCAACCACTCACTTGGCTTGTTAGTAGGTATCGGGTATATCCAATGCTACTTTGTATGATCAAACTTTTTGATAATCCTTGGGATGCATCTAAATTATAGAAGACTATTAAGTCCTGCCCGATTAAGAGACTTGATGCTTAAATGGTTAAACTGAAACAGTAAAGTGATCTGTTCACACATAAAACTTGAATTGTAGATTTTCAGATCTATTGTAAGTGCATTACCTATATGATCAATATAATCAATTCAATACCTTTTCTCCACACTGTTATGTTCTGTGATGTTGTCTCACTATTCGTCAGTGTCTACAAAATGTAGCTCTTTCCTCAACTTGTTGATCAAGACTGAATGAATACTTTCTTCTCCTTCAGAATTTCTTTAGCATCTTCCCTCTTGTCACTTCTCTTCTCTTCTCTCCCCAATTTTGTAATGAATTAGGTTGTCTCTTTACAGACATGATTTCACCATTTCATAACTTTCTTGATCTTGGTGTGATTCACAATTCTCGCCACTTAGATTTAAAGAAAAACTCCAGTTTTATTTCATAGAGATCTTCTTTCCAATTGGACAAAGCGGCTTTAAATCCTTTACTTATCTCTAGATTTATCTTGTCAATTAAAACAATGATAAGTATTAGTTAAGTCTATATTTAGCTCTTGACAGCTAAGCATTTTCTTGTTTCTAAAGTCTTTGTTCTATAGGTCAAAGCTTCAGTTAGTCATCGGTGATAACTAACAGTTCTGTCGGTGTGACTTCAGTTGTCATCGGGATCTCCATCCTTTACTTATCCATTGGGCAACACTGTAATTTTGTCCGTCGAGTTACACTATGCTTTTCTCATCGGGAAACATTGTAACTTTTCTCATCGGTAATGCTGTGCATTGGCTCGTCGAGTAACACTGTGACTTTTCTCATTTACTATGTCCGTTGGTGTATACATTCACTCTGTGAATACTTGACTTTTATGCATTACTAATAGCATAGCCTTTGATTCAATGGTTCTTTGAAGTCTTTGGTAGTATTTTCATGACCATACAAATTATATCAAGTTGACATCAATGAAAATACAATACATTAAAATATTTAATGCCTTATATGATCATCACCTTAACATCTTCAAACATTCAATCAGTTATAGTTCATCACTATCTTCTATATCCTTAACAAAATTTGGAATCAATTTCTCCAATATACCAGACATTTTCTCCAAATATGTGCCATAATCTATGTGTATCTTAAACATTTCTTCCCTTTCTTGAGCCTCTGCAAACTATGCAAGTTTAAGTTTTTAAAGGGGTGAAGGGACTGAAAAATCAAATGGCCCTTGTGATACTTGTGGTACTTATTCCAAACTTTCCTTCTCCATGAATTATTTCACTACCTTGATAGTGTCTCTTTCCTTTCCCTTTCTTTTCTTTTCATTTTCTACTTCCACCTTACTCTCTCATCTACTTCCTTGGGTTATTCTATTAATGGTGTCCTCTAATCAAGTGGTTGAACATCCTCCACCTATTTTCCTTTTCCTTTCTCCACTTGTTTCATTGTCATATGCACTTGATCTATCTTTTATTTCTTTACTTCCTTCTTTGTCACCTCTTCTTGTTCTATGAGACCTCTGGAACTTCCATCAGTTCAATTTTAGGAACATCTAGATCATTAATTTCTTCTTGTTGTTCCACCTCCTTATCTTTAGGAACATCAACTGTGGCATAAACCAAGTTCAGGTGTGGAAGTTCTTACACCTTGATCTTTTGGATTGGCTTCATATTTTTTATTTTCAAGGTATGCCCACATTATCGTTTCTATCTCATTACATTTCCTTTAACTTTCCCACCATGAGTTTATTCATTCTATGTTTTCTCCTGAACCCTTTCTCTTTATTCTTAATAATTTATTTCACTTATTCATTTTCTATGATCGGACAAAGATCAATTAACATTTTTTTTATCTTAGTCTCTTATCCTTAGATAATGTGTATGATTTCATTTCATCTATAATACTATATACAATTTTTGGTACTTCAGATACAATCTCTATAAGAGCTTTCTTAAATCTATACAAATATCTAAGAATTGCCTCTTCAACTACTTTCTTTTCCTCATCATAAAACTTAGCATAGAATTCAATACAGGATTCAGGTTTCCATGTGATGTGATGCTCTTAACTACCTCGTTTAATGACATACCATATTTATCAAACTCAAGTTTGGCTTGTTTACTTACCTGTTCCTTCTCACCATACTATTTGGGCTTGGTAATTGGTGAGGATTTGGTCTTCGTTTACTTCTTTAACTTCTTCACCTCATCATCAGACTTTGTCTCCTCATCATATTCTATGATGAACACTTTTTTCTTCTTCTTTTATTCTATCTTCTTCATATCCTTTGGCTTATTCCTCTTGGTTTCTTTTCCTGGTTGAGATATATGAGGCTTCTGTGTTGTTTTACTTCTTGTCTGATGGTATCAAAATGATAAGATGACATTGATGACGATCCTAAAGAGTATGGTTTTCATTTCTAGAAAACCATTACATAGGTAAGAAATTTGTGTATGAGTAAATTAAGTTACAATAACTGGTACGTAGTATATCCAGTCGGTAACAAGAAGTCAGGTGAACAGGTGAAGGACAAATTGGTTAAAGAAGACAAGTTTCCTATCAGTACATTGGAAGGTACAAAGACAACATGTATACTAATTTTTGTGACCGTGCCACTTAGGTGACATCAGTCAAGGCATAAAGTGAAGAAAAAACCAACTGGCCAGTTCAGTGACCAGTTAAAAGTAAAGGTTATCAAACAATTTTGTTTAATTGACTAAAGCGGTTATGACAGTGCATGATTAAATGAATCTTGAAAAAATGAAAAATGTAGTACACTATTTACAAAGTTATATAAGTGAATTTATTGGTAGTTGTGCATAGATATGATTATGAATTTGTTGGTAAATAGATTGTTCTTTTTCACTTTAAATCTAAAAATGCCCAAATATTAAAGAAACAATCAAATACAACAGTTGGGAAATGTAACTGAATAAATAATTTCCCTCTGAATTTGAAGGTATAGCTCCGTTAAGTGATTAATCTTCAATGAATTTTGTTCTTTCCTTATTTAATGGGGGTTTTTCCTTGACCTAAGAACAAAAGAGGTAATCCGAACTAGGCCTAGATAGGAACTAGCTTAGGCAAATAGATTTAGCTTTCTATCTATCCAATCTTAAGACTTTATCAATCATATAAGATCCTAAAATTGGTAATGCAGTGGTAAATAATGAAGGTACAAATGCAAAACCAAAAGATTGATGATAACTTAACAAAGATGAATTGATCTATTTCATAAGAACATTTCTCATAATTTATGAATGACACCCAAATTTCCCCTCAATTAACTATATCAAATAATAATACAAAACTTTGGTTTAATCTTGAACTGTAAATCCAATTTAAAGAAACATTCAATTGATAGAAAGATAAATGCAATGGAACAGTTAAAACATTGGCATTCAGACATCAATGAATTTGACTTAGAAAAAATGAAGTTCTTCACACCAAAATTTAGTCAACCTCTCTATTGATTTTCAAAATAGTACATATAGATCTTAGAGTTTGACCGTTACAAAAAGGGTAACCAAAACAATTCAACTTCTCTAACCAGAAATGATAAAAAAACATTTATCTTTTACAAGCTTTATATAAATTTACTATAAGAGGGAATATATTTATGCTTCCATTTTCTTCCCCTTATCTAATTTTTCCCTATAGGCGGTGATAGCTGTGATGATTGGGATAAGCTCTTCATATCTATTGATATGGACATTTGCATATTTGATGAGCCATCAGGAATGATCTTTGGCCAGAATCTTAACCGCATCTACCCAATCTTTCAGCTCTTACTTGGCTTTATAGATGCACCCACTCAGCTGTTGGAGTTTCGATACCTTATCCAGGTGAGAGGAAGACTTCTCTGCTAGTTTATCTACATAATTAGAGAAATATTTTTTCATGTTAGTCACTCTGATTATGTCTTTTCCTTGACCAATTGTCTATGACTCTGTGTGAAGACCTTGGAGGAGTTTGAAATCTTTATTTTGTTCTTCCTTGATTTTGATGTCTATCTGTTGTAATCCTCCTTCAGCTTGGATGATCATCTCAGTTTAAAATTCCAGACTTTGAAGCCATTCAATTAAAGGCTCATCTCCTTTCTATAAGATCTTCTCTTTTATTTCCTCTTTAGTATTTATTTTGACTAATATATGCACCATCACTATGTACTCTTGAAACTACACTCTTTCCAATGTGAGCATCTGTGAATTCTTATCAATATTGTTTCTTTCCTTTTCCAACTTTAGGATAGTATCACCCAGCTGCTCAATAGCTACAAGCCCTTCAGATTTGAGTCTATCCATCCACCTTTTACCAATTTTCCCAAAGTGTCTGTCTTCTTGCAACTTGGAAATGATGGCTTGATTCTCTATAGCATTGGGGTCGAAAGTGGTTTGGGCACTAGGAATGCTTGCAATTGGAGTAACTAACTGCCTGATAAAATTAGTCAGTTCATTGAATTCTACTTTAAGTTGTGCTTTAGCAGTCTTAAGATCCTCAAGCTCTTCTTCAATTACTACATTAGTGGATTTCCACCAATCCACTTTGGTATCATGATGAGCTAACCCCATATCAAATTACTGTAGCTCAAAATTAGTAGCAGTTAAATCTTCAAACCTACCCTCCTTTGTTGGATTCGCTACTTCCATGGTGAAATGCCCAATTTTAGGATCTCGACCTAATGTAGACAACATCTTAGCTTTCTTCATCTTTCTTGTAGTGGTACTGGATTGTAAGGCCCATGAAAGAGTATCCTTTCTGGGAGCTCATTCTTCTATCCTCTTTCTTTTGTGCTCTAAAGTGTTCTCTATCCAAGACTCAACACTAGTAACTTTGGCAACAGAAACTAATTCCTCTATAAACAACTTCTTGATGACCGAAGGAGTATAATTTGGTGTGGAAGCGAATGGATTTACTAAAGTTGGAGAGGAGGAAATTATTTTAGTGACCCGAGAAACTTCTTGTTGCTTTTCAGCCTCTTTATCTGATTCAGTGGTTGAAGTACTGGAACTATCCTCACCCACCTCTACTATAATAGGGGACCCTCACCTTGGAGTATCTTGAATCGAGGTGTCACCTTGTGTAGCCAAAGTGCTATCTTTAACGAGTTGCTATGTTTCTACACTTTTAATAAGCTCATCCATAGACTTGACAGGATCTATAGAAACTGCTTCTTCCCTTGAACGAATGACAGGAGGCGAGTCATCTCCACATGTCTTCTATAGTGGAATTACATTTTTAGGAGGTTCATAACCTCCATCCACTCATTGAGCTATTTCTCTAACTACGGTTGGGATAGTCACCGAGGATGCTGCAGAAGTGTTCACAGTCACTCTTGCAGGAGTTTTTTGAGAAGGAGGCTTCCTTTCCGACCTCTTTCTTCTAGCCATAATCCATTAGATCCACTGCACTATTCTTTTGTAGATTCCATCCATCAAGGTCCACAAGTCATCAATGGCTTGGCCTAGCATGGGTTCAAAGCTTATAGGGAGGGGCTTAATCTTCTCCATGTACGTATCATCATACATATGCTGGCCATCATCTTCTATGCCTTCAACTGCAATGCTAACTTTGAACCTTTTGACTTGTTCAACAGTTAACCTTACATAGAATCTGTCTCTACTTTCTAGATCATCTTTGCAGTTGGCCCAATAGTATTCTATGTCATCTATGTGATGAATGGTGTGACCCATTTGCAAGTAATCTTTGGCGTAGCTCAGAGGATCATACTATGGTCTCAGGACATCATATGTTTCCAATTGAAACTTCTTCGAGAATGCTTTCAAAACATTCTTTGCATCAGACCAAGATGCACAACTGTAGGCTCCAATGGTCATGGGGAAGTTTTAGCCTTTCTTTCTAGTGCCTACATAGATCAAGTTCTCTTTGACTACTTGCCTCATCACTTCAACTAGCACAATCATGTCGTTAGGTTACCTGTGCAGCTTCAAGGCACTAGTAAATTTGAGCCCTTTTTTCAACGGCTATGTGTCGCAATTCTGACACTACCCCATCAACCAAGCAACATAGGCCGATGTTGTAGTTTTGGTGTAAGAACCACCAATGAATGTTATGTGTGTTGTTATTGCGACATTAATAACCATCACAATAAGCATTGGCTACGCTCTTTAGCATGTCATCGTTACACTTTAAGATTGTTGTGATTACAATGGTTGTGCAATGGATATGATGTACACGTGACATCTAGTTGTCAAAAATTTCTAACATCAGGCCATCACATGTATAGCTTTGGTGTCAATCATTTTATGGAATCCATCGTGATTACGATGGTATTCTATATTATTAAAAAAAATAAAAATAATGAGCTCAATATAATGCCAATAGTTTTAAATGTTCAATATAATGCCTGGAAATATAGGAATGGTACAAAGGCCTTGGCAGGTATGGTAGTTGATATTACTATTTTGATTCCTTCAAATGAATTTATAGTCATAATAGCCACAATTACCCTTATATGAATAATCTACCAGAAAGATGCAAGATAAAGCACACCTCTTTTAGGAAATCGATGATTTTCATGATAGGAAGCAAATCACTTTGATGAATGGTTATCGGCATGCAATTGAAGCCCAGTCCTCTAAACATACTTATGAGAAATGTTGATGGCCTTTCTTCCATGTAGTTAATATCAACAAATTAGCATCTTGCTTGAATCTATGCTATAAAAATAGTATGCAAATTGCTGAGGTAAAGTTTGGAGAAGTAATCTTTTAGATATTAGAATCATCAATGAAGATGCAAAGTAAGAGAAGACTCAAGATAACTATATCATGTAGGTTCAAGTTGAGAATTATGTTTGCGACTGAACATGAATCTAAATTACCATTCTTCCTATAGTGTTATTTGGAGTAGGATTCAAAGTGGCTTATAGAGTTAAGCTCTTGGTCATAAAATTGAGAAGTTTCAAATTTTCTATTTTCCAATGAGAAGTTATGGAAATATGTGTTTGACAACCCTTCTAACAAATAAAGGGCATCGTGCATTGTTTATGAGCTCACTGTTTGAGCACCACATGACCCTGTTATAAGCTCTATTTATTATATACATATACATATATACATACATATATACATATACATATATACATATATACATATATACATACATACATATACATATACATATACATATACATATACATATACATATACATACATACATACATACATACATACATACATACATACCTACATACATATATATATATATATATATATATATATATATATATATATATATATATATATATATAT
>MU223194.1:2483638-2497718 GCA_018584345.1 Thuja plicata
ATGAAAGAGTCTTGAAGAGGCACCAAGGATCTTGAAGGAAGATCACACCACCATGATGGCTAGATCTAGGATTTGAATACTGAATCTTGAATGTTTGCACCTAATCCCTTCAAAGGCTTGAAAGCTTAAATCCTTGATCTTCAATGAAGAAATTGAATTCTTGAGAAGAATAATTTAACACTTTGAGATCTTGAGAACAATGGATGCTTGAGAAAAATCTTGATTAGAGCCTTTTGCACTTGGAAGACTTAGTTCGCTTGTTGATGGTTAGAGAAAATGAGAGGAGAAGGCTCCCTTTTATATGAAATTAGGGAATAATCTTCTAAGGAGGCCTACATAGGATAATTAAAGAATAATTTGAGCCTTTACCCCTAGGAAAGGACCTATATTAAATATAATTTAGGAATCCACACTTCGGAGCCCAAAACAGTCGACCCAAAAGCGGGAAGAAACTTTTTGCAAAGACCGACAACACAGGAACTGCAGGGTTCTTGGTTTTGGACCCTAGGATAGGGTCAAGCTCGGCCCTATTGTAGGGTAGGACCAAGGTCAAACCTATCCTAGGAGGTTGACCCTATCCCTATATCCCAGAAACAGAGTCCTGCAACCTAGAATGCAGAAATCAGTCCTGAAAGTGGTATAAGGAGGAGCAGATCAGGGGGGATGATGCAGAAATGGGGGGATGATGTAATGGAGGTCAAATACATCCCCTAAGGAGGGATAAATTCTCTTAACATGGAAGTGCTTCCATTTTAAGATGATACACCTGGTAACTTCAAGAAAATAATCTTTCACTGCCCATAACTACAAATCTTTTCCATTTAGTAGACTTCCTCTTGAAAACAAACAAAGGGCCAAATTAGATATTTTAGAGTTACCAACTATTCCAATTGAGACAAGATCTGTATCATTTTCAGAATCAAGACCTTCAAACAATGTTCCATGACAGATAAGTAGAATAAACTCGCTTTAATGATTATGAGGAAAAACAAACTAATTCTCAATATTGTAAGGACAAATGCTTTCATGATCATGACTCTTAGAACATTGCAATTCCCCAATAGAGTCACCAATTTGTTAGCTCTTCTTCTTGTAGAATCAATTATAATAGCAATAAATTCCAGACTCTCTTATACCCAATTTATATTCACACAGGGAAAAGGCTAATTAAAAAGGATGAAAATACTTCTACACTTTGGGCTCCACATACCCAGACGGGTGCACCTTTGGCAGAGTAAGTATTTTTGATCCTCCTTCTTTTTATGCCATCAGGCTTAGGAAGGCTAACCTATTGATTCACTCTTTAAGGAATCACTAAAATGAATTGTACTAAATACAATTAGATATACATGTACTTGAGATAATAGAAATATAAAGATTGATTAAATTTGGATTGATGATAACAACCACTTGTCAGCATTTTGGCCAGTGCCTAATCATGGGTGATAGAGTCAAAACAGACCATACATATATTAAAAATAATTAATGGAAATACAAATAAACCTCAGATAGAATGCCTTACAAACTATCCTCTCATCCCCACACCCCTGTATCAAATTCCTGCATAAACCCTAACTCTCTGCAATTATCTGCAATATTTAAAACTCTCCTTGAAAGCAACTCATAGACAAAAATATGGCTACTTTATAACCAATATACTCAAAATGCCTTACAAATTGAACATACAAGAACTAAGAACAAATGTTAAAATACATCATTGATATCAAAATGGAGATTCCATTATATTTTATTAATATAAGTTTGATATCAATACATTCAAAAGACTCAAAACCAACATTTAGACATAATTCAGAAGTTTGCCTTGTAGTTTTATTTTTTTTACCATCCCTTTTACAATATTACAACTTGATACTTATAGATAGCCACAGTCATCTTGGAATCCTTTTGGAAAATAAGGATGCAACAAGCTACAGATGACTAGGCTAGAGGACAAAATACAGTTTACAAATGAGACAAAATTTCAGGCGGATGGGATAACAAATATTTGTTATAAGCCATGTAATCTTTTTTTCTATGATCGCTTGAATGCTTGAAGTTTCTCTAAGGTGGCTGGGTCCTTGTCATTTGGATTTTTTCCTTTTGCTGATGTAGAGCCCCCAATATCTAATTTTCTCAAACTACTCAACCTCTTTGGTGTTCGCTGTCCCATTTATATTTACTGTCTTATGCTACCGGGGTGACTATACCATATTTGCTAACCCATGTGGTGAACACCTCATCATTTGGCCAACTGAAACTGAGGACCTCATCCTTCTGGCTATTGAATTCCTCCCAATCATCATTGGATTTCTCAATTTCTCCCTCCCAGGATTCAAAAAGTGCCTTGGATTTATTTAAAATATCAATAGTTAACACAAACCACCCAGTATTCCCCAATGTAACAATATTTTTTGATCTTCTGGTTAGTGTTTCATTCAATTGCCTTAGCCATAAAGCTTCATTTTTTACATTCCCATCCTCTTTGAACATTTTGGGAAACATGTCATATCTATCCCTGGAGAACTCTTCTCTCAAATTTGTAACCCTCCTGATGACCATGTTCTTCTTGGTGTCCAAATAAACCATTAATTTGAGACACTTATCGGTGCTTGTCAGGATGATATCAATATTGTTCTTCTCCTTTGAAAGAGAGTAAAAAGATTTGACATGGGCTGCCTTCCCCTTCTAGTTATTCACTATCAGATCCCACTATTCCTGTCCATCATCATGTCTTCTTATGATGCCTGCAATCTTCTTTCCCAGTAAATATAGGTTAGAAAGCTTGACCTCACTAGCACACCTTTTGAGGTTGGAAAATATCTGATCAGAACATTTTTGTTTCACCAATTCCTCAGTCTCTTTGTATGTAGGGGAGTCTTCAAGATCCCTTTTACCCTCCTCTTCTAGCCTTGATCTCTCACTGATCAACCTATTTTTCTCAGCCTCTAGTTCTTCTCTTTTGGCATTAATGGCTTCTTGGGTGGTGGGACTCAAAGATGCAGGGGATGGGGGATACGTCACAAATGGACTAGAGGAAGTGGGTTGGTGAGGTTCCTGAGCAATTACCCCTTGGGGCATAAGTTGGATTTTTTGTTTACCCTCCAGTACTACTATTCTGTTATCCTTCAACAAGGATTTGACCTTTTCCTCATTGTGGGCTTTAAGTAAAAATTCATACTTCTCATTTAAGCTAGCATAAGCCTCCTTTTCTTTCTTAGCTACCCTTAGGCTTAAACTAGCTATTTGAACAATGAGGTTTGCTGCTTCAGTTCCTGAAGTGTCAACAACCCTCTTCACAATTAGGCTTCATGTATCTTCAATATCATCACCTTTCTTTATTCTCCTCTTGTCCTTTTTCTTTAATGACCAAATTGCTAGAGTTGCATGGTCTTCACTAAACTGGGCACCAATTGATGTCCCAGTAGTTCTCATAGGATTTTCTTTCTTTCTAGCAGCATCAAAAACTACTGCATCTGCTAAATCTCATTGAGGTAGTATGAGAAATCCCTGCCTCTTAATCATTTCCCTACCCTCTTCAGGTGTGATCTTATCAAAATTTGATACCATCTCATACTTGACTTCCTTCTCTATATCTTCCTTAGCAGAGTTGGGATGGGCTTCTTGCAGCTTTTGGCACTTATGATTGAATTCATCACTATGGCACCTCCATATAAATTGAATGAATTCCCTAGTTTTAATTAAATTGTCATTAGACAAGAATTCATCACTGGCTTTCTTGGTTATAGGATCTAACTCCTTTCCAATAAATTTTGCTACTATGAGGTCAGTTTCTATATGTTTAGGTGCCTCTGGCATCCCTTCTTGTGGTGACAACCACTTCACCAGCATTCCTTAATTGCACCAATTTCTTAGAAATGGCTTGGTCATCATATTGCATGTTAGATTGGGAAGGAGAGTACAATTCACTCGCTTGTTGTTTTGTTTCCACCCTTTGTATTTTGGGAGAGGGCACTTCTTGAACATCAATACTTGCTGGCCTCTTTCCTTTATGCTGAAGAGGTTTGTCAGTTTTAGGTGCAATAGTAGTGTATCCTCTCCTTTTATACACTACATAATCCCCCAGTGCGACTATTCTCCCCTGTGGAAATTTATTCAAGACATCAAGAGCCTTTTCTGGTTCATTTTCAATCATCCTCTGCTTCTTCTCATTTAGGGTCTGTATGATCCCCTCAAAAAGATTCATTAGGGAGTCAGTTTTGTAAGACCATGGGAAAAATTCCTTTAAAGGATCATAAGTCTTGTCAAAATTTTATACAAAGTCCAAAGAATTCTTGTATGCCATCCATTTCTTCGTCTTGACTTCCTGGATACCAAGGTCAAAAATGTTTCTGATGATATCCTTAGGATGATTGAATTGATGTTCTAATATCAAGCATTTATTCCTCTTCTTGAACATACCCATGATAAACTCTTCATTATCTACACACCTGGACATAGACGTGGCTAGATGATAAGGATCAAAATACTTGTCAAATTGTGTCCACCCACCTTTGGTTATGATGAAATGATGGGCTCTGGTGAGGGTAGGAAAGATGTTTCCCTTCATCTTTCCAGTCAAGGATTCTTCCTGTAGCCCACCCAATTGCCTTATGATTTCTGCTACTCCAATCTTGAGAGGGACTTTGTAGGGAAACACCTAAGGGGTTCCCCTAAATCCATAAACCCTAATTACTATAGAAAAAGGGTACAAAATTGCATCTCCCCAATTGTGAGCAATTTTTAGTTCTGGGGCATATTCCATAGGCCTGGAAAGCCTCATCATCTCAGTGTGGACTCTAGCATTTTGATTGCATAGCAGTGACTTGAGTCTAGTTGCAAAAACTTTATCAAAATAAACATAACTAGCACTCTTCCTATCCCATGACAGATCAGTACTCCACATCTGAACAGGAAATTCTTCATTACCTTGGAACTTAGTGAATTCCATTTCTTCCTCAAATAAGTCTACATTATTGAACAAGAACATATGCATCATGAGGTAATACCATCCCATTGGTTTGTGTATGTTGCTATCTTGAATTCCTACCAGACCCTCATGCATTTCCTGGGCAAAATAAGAGACAAAATCAAATACTACTGACAGGTGGGGATGCAGAATTTGAACAACCATTAGCATTATATGGATAGGCATCATTAAATATTTATCTACCACCAAAACTTGGCATAGAGCACTGTACATTTTTATGTCTTTTCCATTAAAGAGATCCAACTTGAAAGGTTCTTGGGTTCTAGGCCCTACTACAACCAAGTCTCCTATTTTATTAAAGTACCCCTTCAACGCCTCATCCCTGTAATACTCCCTCTCATTTTTGTATAGTTCTTTAAAGTACTCAAAATCAATATCATCGATGTGCTCTGAGATGTCAGTCAGCTTGAAGATCCTTCTAATTTCATCAGCTGATACAGTTAATAGCACATTTCCCTAGGTATCCCTAACAACCCTAGCCACCTTGTCATAAGTGTTTGTGATTAATGTGAACAAATCAGTGTCCATAAACACACCAGGTGCTATCAATATTCCTATGTCTAACTCCCAAATGTTACAGTCTGGGGTAGGAGCATTCCTTTGGCTATAGGCTATTCTGAACAGAGTAAGACCATCAAAACTAGTTTTGACATCTTTTGCCCATCTACCAGAATCATACAACCTGTCTCCAAGTTTGAAACAGGGATTTGGTGGAACTAGACTTTTAATTTGAGTGGTGTCTCCAGTGGACAGTGGCAATTGTTGTAACAAATCTTCCCTAACATTTCTTTTTTGATAATCAATCTCTGCAAAAACCTCAACTCTAGGGGCCATTCTGAACCTAAGGCCTTTTTTAATATTAAATTTAAATTCTGAGATAAAGTTCTAAGACCTTTTTTCACTGCAAATCCCACTAACAATCTGAATGCTGGAGAATCGGAAAATCTTACCCGTTCTACACAGTAGTCACGTGAAGCTAATTTTCTCTACAATCTCATTTCTTCTCAAATGATTTTGAAGGATCATTGTGACTGTAAGTCGACTAAATCAATTTTACGACCTCAATCAAATGATTCTTTCGAATTGAATTTGAATGGAGTGGCCACACATTCTGCAATTAATTTGCCAGCTTCAATTTCGCAGCTTAACGGCTCTCTACAACACATTTTATCAACTTTGAATTTGAGCCGTAGATTCTGGACATCACTTTCTGCATCTGACAGCTATCTTATTTTTCTGAAAACAAATGTTTGCCCAGGACACATGTCATCACCGCTTAATCACTTACTCACTAGATGTCGATCATTTTTATTTTAAGTGATTAAGTGGACCATTAGATATAAAATATCTTAACTATGGTTTAAACTCTTTCCAGCTCTGAATGTCCAGGTCCACTAGCTCCCAGATGTCATCGCTGCTTAATATCTTGTCTAATAGATGTCGTGCATCTTGGGTATAAGCCATTATGCCCACTGTTAGATCTTTTCATGCTTTAGAAACCTTTATGTTGTCTGCGACCGGACCCACATTCTTTCCTGGACAGGTGTCGCTACCACTTAATGGCTTGACCATTAGATGTCGCGCACTTTTTGTTTAAGCCATTAAGCGAGCTGTCTGATCTTTTCATACTTGCCCACTATTTAACTGAGAACCTTTATGAATGTTTGGCCCCACCAAGGACACGCATCACCACCGCTTAATCACTTAACTGATAGATGTCATTTACCTTTTGATTAAGCCATTAAGTAGGCCGTTTGATAAAAACCAACTTACTCACCACATAAGATAATGACATAAAAGGGATTTTTTCATGGCATGAGTTAGGAATTATTAAAGTGGTTAGGATAACATAGTCTTTTAAAAAAAAAACAACCCAATTAACGTGAAGACATGACTTGAGGTAACTTAAGTGACCGAAAAAGTAACATGAAAATAGAATCGGCCAAAACACTTAGGGTTTTTTAGACATTTTCCACCATTTTCAACTAGGTTAAGGGTAAGAATAAACTTTGCAAAGGCATAAGAAAAATTTTAACCCTAATTTTAGATCCTTGGACACCACCTATGACAAGGGACCCTAATAAAATTACAAGGTACAATTCAAACAGGAAATAGCACCAACACATGAAAGTTGGGCTACTCTCACGTGAAGTCCATCTTCAATGTTCACGAGCAATTGATCACAATTCTCTATTGTTCTCGTACATCTAACATGAGTAAATCTAGGAATTTGGTCATCGCCTCTTACATAAAATGAATCCTATATTAAAAAATGCCCCCTAAGAAAGAATAGTTCAAGTGAAATAAACACATGATAAATGAGAGAGAAAAAAGATGAATCTACTTACCAATAGTAGGCGTTGCTAGTGCATTTGTGGCCAAGCTACGTGTTGTTGACATTGCAAGAGGTAGTACCTCTATGGTTCTGATCCTCATAGCAGGTGGTGTAGTGCACATAGGATCAATAGTAGGTACTGAAAAATAATATTGTTAGAGCATAACATGAAAATATGGACAACCATAGACGAGATTGTTAGAGCTATTAAATAAAAATATTGTTCAATCAAAACACAAGTGGACGATATAACATGCAATCTACTTGAACCATCTGAAGTATGTGCATCTGGGGCACGACCCTTAAATATTTTTAGCGTCCTATGTAAAAATAACACATATGTATTTTAGTTAATGACATAAATAAAATAGTATACTATAAAAACCATTATTGTACTTTTGTTATAATTAAAAAATAAATTAATACTTACTGTATAAGTCTAAAAACAATGAGCCAAATCATCCTCTCTCATTATTATTTTAGGAGTCTGAGGTTGAATATCTTCCAATCGAGTTAACTCTCTTGAAATTGCATGAAGCACCTTTTATAGTGCAACCACAGGATCAACATCTGATGAAAAATCAACAATGAATGGATCTTGCTCATCCTGCGGGTCCTCGTGGACTACTTGTTCCTTTCCCTTTTTCAGATTAGCACTCATTTGTGAGAACAATATTATTAGCACTTTATTTAAAAGCTATCCAAAATATTAGTGAATAATAAAACATAACAAAAAAAATACATTAACATTTTTCTTGTATGTGCATTTGTACAACAACAATGATTTTTACCCGTCGGGAAGAAGAATTCTTGTGAGAACCATCATCTCCATGCATATCATGTGGTTGTTGATCCATACTATAGTCATATATTTCAAAAATTAAAAATTATTGACACATGTTAAAACACGTGTTCAATTAAAAGAAGAGAGTTTTTTTAATTTTTAAGCAATTTTAAATGGTGCATAGTGCGTACCACCTCATCCATGATAGTGGGTTTAGATGTATCTATGCGATTCAAATTTTAATTGACAAGAAGCTCTTCGCCTCCATGTATTTATTTGATCGCACATAGAAATACACAATTTCCCTCGCATGCCTCAAATATGCAATTGGGTTGCTTCTTAGTTGACACAGGTCATGTTCTATTTATAAAACTTGCAATATTCCCTAATGCTTTTGGCCTTCCATCAATGTATATAGCTACTATTTTACTTTGGTCACTGACTTTTTGTTGTATATAATTTTCCGCGAGTCCATACCTACATATACTTTTTTTATATCTAACAATCTGCATCCAACTACTGTAATCATAACAAGGTCTAACATACTCCATCAATTTGACAACTTTGTTTTAAGAGACTTTCATGTCATCCATGTAAAATAGGCCCAAACCATGTATTGAAGACGGTGCTATGCGATATATCCTCTCTAAAAAAAAATCAGTGTTTATTGAAGGAAGTTCAACGGGGACCCATTTTTTTTGTAGATGTTTGTACCTAAAGGGCACCTTCGAGTCAACTTTTCCCTCATCATCATAAGAATATGACCCTCCTTGAGAAAGAAAAAATTCCATGCATTTATTGAATTTCTTTATGATCTTTTGACCTCGAGTCAATCTCCTTGATTTAGACATATTAGATGTCTCACTTTCTTCTACCATTCCTACATTTTCCTCGCTCGAGGAAGAAAAATATGACAAATACCTATTCATTGGTACTTGCACTTCATGAAATGAGAGAGACAGGTGGCAATGAGAGAGATATTTTACAAATGGTAAAAGACATTAATCTCTATGGTGTGTATTGACTTATACCTGACAATCCATGAGACTGTGTGGGATACCTGACAAAAGATAATAGTTTTATAATCAGACCAACATAGTTCACTCCATAGTTTTTATTACATCTTGTGAAGGACATTATATATCATTAAAGTTATCTATTTATACTTTCAGAATTAGCTCACTCCATTGTAGGGAACAAAGAGAATCCCTTGTTATTTAACATCATTGATGTGCAAGGAAATAGAAAATTATTAGAAGCAAATCCCATAAGATAGTATTTAGAGATTAAATACACTCTTTTAGAATGAAATTTCTCTTAAAAAAAGATCAAAGATATAAGTAGGACATATAAAACAAGGTGAATAAGATAGTTAATTAGATATTCATGATAAACCAAAAATGCCATTCATATGAAACCCTAAGCATATTAGTTGAAAAAGTATAGATTTTAACCCAAAACAATCATTAAAACATGCCAAACATCTGGCATAATTGTACATTAATTTCATTCATGTCATTGATATTCCTCTTCATCCATCTCATCATCAAGATCATTGTCATCGATGACATCATGACCACCACTATCATCATCTTCATCATCACCAGAATCATCATCATCATCATCATCATCATCATCATCATCATCATCATCATCATCATCCTCCTCCTCCTCCTCCTCATCATCATCATGATCAGTAGCAGCATCAATGTCATCTTCCTCTTCATATTCTTCTTTGACTAACTCTCGATCGTGATCATCATCTACATCATCATCCACTTCTTCCTCTTCCTTGGTATCTTCTTCTTCCATCACATTATACTTTATTGGCCTTCCTCTTGGATCATGTCTAACAAAAAATGACCAACCCGGTTTATGTGTAACCTCCAAGTAAAATACCTTCTCACATTGGCTTGGAATAACATAGGGCTCTTCCCCAACTGGCTCAAACAACCTTGTATTAATCATTGGAAATCCACTATCATGTTCAATAATAATTCTATTAGGATCATTTTGATTGAGATGTAGTATGTACCATTTCACAACGAAGATAACTAATTTGAAGCAATTAAATTCACAGTCTACTATATCAACCAAAATACCATAGTATCAATTTTGTGACTCTCGAGGATGTAAGTCATTTCTAGATGAAATATTGGTCACTTGGAAGACTACACTTATCCCAAAATCACAATTTCTCTTCATGTCATCCAAATTTTTGATGCGAAATTTATAACCATTATAGAACATAGCCTTTTGGTGTTTCACCTACAATAATGTCAAATATGTATAAATTATTGCATCACGAGTTGAAAAACATACAGTTGATTAACAAATTTATAAGTACCTGGCAATCTCTTAAACCATATGCTAAATCTATTTCCTTTTGTGTAACATTGGGATCTCCATTACGATGAGCTTGTATAACCAATGAAGACATAGATTCCCATTTTAATCTATGACCATAATATTGACATCGTTAAATCCAGACTGTCATCCAAACTTGATTGTTTGCAATAAACAAATGTATTGCATCACACTCTTTAGCAACTGTACAAAAGTAAATAGATGATCAGTTAGAAAAGATTTATTTTGAAGATTAATATTTAATTAACTATAATAACATCACATAATTTATTACCTTTCAATTTCCTAAATCTACCGTTGCCCACCAAGTACTCCCCTTCAAATTTTTTAATGGAGTCAAGATCCCAAATGCAATCTATATGGAATTTTGCTGCAAGATTAGGAAGATATTGAGTAACACACACCATCATCTGGTATACCATATATCCTTCAACCATAGAACCCTCAGGACGTACTCTCTATCATACCAAACCCTTGAAAAATTTCAAGTGTCTCTCAACCATCCACATTGACCTAGCATGTACATGTCCACACAACTCAATCTCCTCAACTTGGTGTGAGGTAGTGTGCTCCCTCTTTATTGAAATCCATGGTGGAAGGTTATCGTTGATAACAAAAACATGCCACACTGAGTAAATAGATCTCATCTCTCCATACGGATTGACACCATTTGCTGCCAGAGAAAGCCTGAGATTTCGAGGTTCTTCTTTAAAGTGTGGCCACTTTTACTCTATGTCCATAAATGATGAACCATCCATAGGAATTCAAATAATCTCATCTTGAATCCTTCCTCAAGCATGGTAATCCATAAATTGTGCCAAGATATTGCACCTGAATAATCATTTAAGACATGGAATAATGGGGATGTAACAAAGAACCTTACGAGGCACCTTTTTTATCATTTGATCATCTCGATATCTACTCGTATGGCATTTAGGGCATTGTGTTGCATTTTGTGTTCTTTATGATAAATAATATGATCTCTAGGACAAGCATCTATTTCTTGATACTCCATTCCAATATGTTTCATAATGGCACATAATTCTCGGTATGAGCGAGGGAGAACATTTGATGGTGGTAACAGAAACTCACCTATCAATCTACAACAAAAAATATAAGTCATTACTATAAAAAATCTTAATGGTACATGCTTCACCTTTTATAGACTATAATGACATATATGACAAACCTTAGCATATGTGACATTTCTATGTTGGATAAACCATTCATAACCTTCAAATTCACCAACAACAATAAAGCAGAGAGAAGAGTAGATTGGGAGCCTTCGTAAAGGGGCATTTTTGCCTTCTCAAGTAGAGGTATATCATGGATGATGTCAATTTCATCTTGATCATAATTATCATCATCATCATCATCATCATCATCATCATCATCATCATCATCATCATCATCAAAAGCACTAGTAGCAGCAGTACCAAATGTGTCAATGATCAATGCATTCATACCATCATCTTCAAATGTGTTTTCTGGCACATGATCGTCATCTTCCATGGGATCATGATGTTCAACTTCAATACTCACACCTCCAGGTTCCTCTATATTCACACCCCCACCATATCACGTACTACATTGGGGAAATCAACCTATATAAAAAATGATGATAATCAAACCCCCCTTCAATGTGATAATCAAACCTCCTTCCATGGTTTATATGTATATTAATTGTGAAAACAATATAAAAAACAACAATTGCCAATGGATGATAATCAAACCCCCCTTCAATGTGACCATTCTCCCTACAATGTCTCTTTTCTATTTTGATTTTGATTCTTCTTGTCTTTAACCCGTTACGACTCTTGCATGGACAATAACATTTGTCATCACCTTCTCTTTGAAAGTTAGACAACAATCTAGCGATTGTCTCCCTATTTTGATTGAATTCCCTTGTATTATCTGACATGATCCTTAATGTGTATATCTGCAAAAAAATTGGACACATTGTACTTAATTTTTATATCTGCACATATGGTTTTGATAGCAAATGGTCAATCTATTTGCTCGTGGTGAGAACTCCTTAGTTGTGAAAAAAAATGTCAAACAAAAAATGACATGTTACGATAGGTTTATAAATGATATGTTACTTTGTAAATTTAACTTTAGGTCTTATAACTGTACATATATTTTCTTTGACTCCCCCACATTGTAATCATATCGACAGGTTGATATCGAATTCTATGTCAAGATTTAGAACATTAAATTGATCATAGTATATATATATGAATGAGTATAGCCAATTTTCAGAAGAATATGAATGAATGCAAACATACATAAGTGGATGAACATAAATAATTAAGGTACCAGACATTGCCTGAAGTAATGAAGTGTTGACCTGGTGTTCTGATCTAGTATGCTCCTGTATGATCCACAACTTGCAAGGAAGGAAAATATGGGGTTAGATCCAAAGGATCTAAGCAATGTATGACACCCTATTACTGATACTCATCTACAATTATGTGTGTGTATAGTCATAGTTCCTTAGCATTTGATCTTCATATGGCAGCCATGACTTGAGGTAGACATTCGAGCTTTGTCTTCTCATTAACTCAATTTAATTTTGATGGCATTTGTTGATTTAATGACACAATATGAATGTTAATACTGGCATTGTTTACATCTTTGCATTTGGAATTCTTGATGACCCGCGAGCTTTGAGGGTCATGTCTATGCAGCATAATATTTGCACCTTAGTTAACAAAATATGTTAACAACATATATGTTAGCCTATTAACATATTTTTTTAATAACATATTGTGTTAACATGTGTTTACTAAGGTGCAAATATTGTGTTGCATTATTTATTAGCTCATTGTTTAATACTGGCATTGTTTACATCTTTGCATATGGAATGGTTGATGACCTGTGAGCTTTGAGAGCTAGGGCATCATTGCTATTACCATTAAGCCATTGTCTAAAGTGTTTGATCTCTCTTTATTTGTTTTTTTGTTGATACTCACTATGTGGTACTCCCCGTTTATGATCATTTCATGAGGAAATGTCTGGATGGCTCGTGGGTTGCAAGCTAGGGCATCATGCATTGTTTATGAGCTCATTGTTTGAGCACCACATGACCCTATAATGAGCTTGGTTTGTTATATACATATACATATATACATACATTTATATACATATATATGTATATACATATATACATATACATATACATATATACATATATATGTATGATGTTATTGCTATCATTGCATGCTTGCTGCTTTTGTGCACCATATATTGTTTTATATATACATTTTTTATTTCATTGAGACCGTGACTAGCTAGCTTGACATTTGTAATGTATTTTCTGTTATTGGATCAATGGTGCCATTCTGGTGAGGTTGTAGATATATTGAATCACCACTGCCATTCTATTTTGACAACATGCAGTGTTTGATCTCTCTTTATTTGTTTTGCTGTTGATATTCACTATGTGGTACTCCCCGTTTATGATCATTTCATGAGGAAATGTCTTGATGGCTTGTGGGCTCGAAGCTAGGGCATCATGCATTTTTTATCATGAGCTCACTGTTTGAGCACCACATGACCTTGTTATGAGCTCTTTTAGTTATATACATATATATATATATATATA
>MU223194.1:2525294-2536874 GCA_018584345.1 Thuja plicata
TGATGGTCTTTGTTAGGACATCATAATGGTTAGCCAATTCTAGAAATAGGTCAACATCAAGGAAAACATCAGGTACTAACAACCTACCCAGTCCAGATATCCAAGGGTTTGATACAGGGATAGGCTTGTCAGAATTCTTGTAAAAATAAGTAAACAGAGAATAACCTATTGTTCTTGGGGTCACTGCATCCCTGATGTCCTTGAAGTCATCTTTAAAAACACCAGCATCAATCTTCCTATTTTGAGTGGACCCTGGCAGTAGCTACAGAAATTTGTCAAAGAAGCTAGGTTTTCCTTTAGGATCATCTCCACTACCTCCACTAGTAGACGCCATGCTCATAGCAATACTCATCTCTGCTAGCACTTGAATTTTTGGTTTGAACGATATTGAAACAAATCTAAGCACAACTCTCTGTATCACTTAGAAATTTCAATCACTCGAGAACACTGTAACAGCTCTAAATATCACCTTTTGCTCTGAAATAATAATTTTGCTCTGAAATCATGAACACGGTGAATAGGAATGAATGCAGACTCCTCTGTTTATAGCCACAAGGTTCAGAGTACATGGCTCAAAGTTTAGAAACGTCAGTTCTGCAATTAATTTGATATGCCATGAAACGTTCAAAAACCTAGCCGTAGTTTCTCGAGGTGACAGGAAATCAAATTTAAATCATGAGAATTTTGGCACAATCATAAAATGGTTAAGACAGCTGACATGGCACTCTGTGATTCGTTCTCTATCATAATTCTCAGCTACCTTTTGTACACAGTAATCAAAAATTCTTTTATCTGATTGGCCGCCGGCTTGATCCTCTGTCACGTCCTCCACTTGGCGCCGCTTTATAGATCCTGTTATCAGGCGACCTCGCGACCTCATTAAGTCTCTTTGTCGTGAGTATTATCTCTTAACCATGGTCTGATCTTTAGACTTGGCGACAACAGTAATTATTTTACCTCAGGTAACCCAAGTCTCTCCAGTGATGAGGCGACCATGTGAAAATCTTAGTCGCGCAGGGTTAACCTTAACTCAGTTTTCATCTCCAGAATACGCGAAAAACCGTTACACTTAACATTTCATAGAAATTTCCAAGTCGCTGGATACTCATTTCTCATTTTAAGACTTCACGACAACCCTTTGGTCGCTGAGTCGGATGATAAGCTTAACTTAATCTTTTACTAAAAAGGTACCCTTTCTCTGTTTTCAGCGACTTCGCGACATACCTTAATCGCTTAGTCGGAAGGACTTTTTCCCTGGGGCACTTTTATCACCAGACTTAGCGACCACCGTCAGATCTTCTTATTTGTTCATCGAATGGCTATCTTTTAATCGCTATACAATCTCACATACCCTTAAAATATCAAGAGACTTCGCGACCGAGGGTAACATGACTTAAGTCTCCTTATCGCTTGATCCCTTTTCTTTATCTGGCGACCACGCGACTACCATTAGCTTTCTGACAGATGTCATCTTTTCTTTCATCAACCTTATGCTTTCTGAATAATTGATTCATCTCTCTGATCTGGCGACATCCCGACTGAGTAAAATCACTTAACCTGAAACTGTTAGTCGCTGGGTCGTGACTGTTATCCACTAACCGCCAAATATCATGAGACCACGCAAATGAAGAGAAACCTTAACTATTTGAATGTCCTAATCCAGTGATCACGCGACATGAAGGAGGCGCAAGGTCGGGAGACATTTCATTGACTTTCAAAATCTTCTTGCGATCACCTGACTGAGGTGGGTCCCATCTCTTTTAAAGCTTCATAACACAATGTTACAGAGACAACCCGACCAAAGAAATATCGCTAAGTCTCGATACATAGATGGAATATTCAATTTCTTCAAGAGACTAAGCGACACAAGGTAAAAGCAAAGTCGGGAGATATTTTGGTATATTCGTTCTGTGTTAAGC
Organism: Thuja plicata; assembly: GCA_018584345.1. Taxonomy (NCBI): domain Eukaryota; kingdom Viridiplantae; phylum Streptophyta; class Pinopsida; order Cupressales; family Cupressaceae; genus Thuja; species Thuja plicata. The sequence continues at coordinate 2,527,214 of MU223194.1, forward strand.
GATCAAGCGACCTGACTTAACCTTTTTATATAGCACATGTATATAGTGACTGAAAAAGGTAATGACAAAACATAAGACATGGGAAAGGGTTTAAAATGCATCGTTTAATACTTGGTTTCTAGGGTTTTTTAGGGTTTATCAGGATTTGGCAAGGAATTAGCATGAAAACCTGAAAATTTTCAGAGGGGAGAGCAAGGAAACAGGCAAAACAGAAAAAACAAGAAATACAAACAAAACCATCTTCATATATACCATCTTCTACTGCTATCCTCAATTTTCAAGTCACCAATTCCAATGGCAATGGAAGACTGGCTTCAATTACATAGACAAGTTCAAATGGGGAAACACCAATAGCTCTTTTGGGGGTCACCCTATCTGCCTAGAGCGCTTCATGGATTTTCTTATGCCAGGTTCTCTAATTATCGGCTACGAGCTTCTTCATAATGTTTACAAAGTTCTTGTTTTTGGATTCAGCCTAACCATTTCCTTGTGGGAAATAGTCACATGAGTGACTGATCATAATGCCATACTTAAAACAAAATTCAGTAATTTCCCAATAGGAAAAATATGTGGCATTATCCATTACTAACTTTATAGGTACACCAAACCTTACTAGGATGTTTTCTTTAATAAACTCACATACTACTTTAGAGGTAGTTCTCTTAGTTGCTTTTGCCTCCACCCATTTCATGAAGTAGTCTGTTGCAGTGATTATATAGGTATGGCCCACACTGGATGTGGGATTTATAGGGCCAATCAAATCAAGACCCCACTGCTGAAAGGGACCTTCAATTATCACCAGTCTAAGGGGAAGAGCTGCTAGCTATGGCTTTCCAGTAAACATTTTTCACTTCTCACATCTTGCTGCCCAATGATATGCATCCCTAAACATTCCTGGCCAATAATAGCATTGTCTCAATATCTTGAGCACCGTAACTATTGAAGAAAAGTGTCCCCTACAAGCTTCATCATGGAACACCTTCAACAGTTTCTCTTGCTATTTTTTGTCTACACACTAGAGGAAAGTCCCATCTATCGACCTTTTATACAACCTATCCTCCCAAATAACATATTTAGAGGCTTTCAAATTTAAATCTCTTCTTTGTTTTGGAGTCAATCCTTTGGGGCACTCACCATAAACTAGAAAATATACAATATTTTTGAACCAGGGGTCTTGCATACTCATAGCCCAAACCAATTGTGTCACTTTAGGATCTTCGTCCACTTGATTTTCCGCCATTGCTTTGCACAATGCATTTCCCCTCACCAACTTGGTGGGTTTAATTTCTATGTCATATTCCTATGTCTTAGCAACCCATCCTCCTCTGTTATTATATCCCACGTCTTGTTGAGTTAATACACTTTTAACTGCAATGTCAAGAACATATACAAGGGAGTGAGAGTGTAAAATTTAGAATCTAAAATTCTTAAAGCCTTTACTACTGTGAAAGCATGTTTCTCAATCTAAGAGTATTTTAAATCATTATTTTTCAAAGGTGTGCTCACAAAGGCTTGGAGCTTGAACCCCTTCCTCATTTTCCTGCATGAGAATAGCTGACAAAGTATGCTCAGAGGAGTAACAATAAATTATGAAATCTTCCTTGTAATTTGGGTGACGCAAAACTGGGGCATTGGCTATGGCATTCTTAATATTTTTGAAGTCTTGTTTTCTAGGTTCATTCCATTTAAAATTTACATTCCCTTTCATCATATCCACTATACATTTAGTAATTTCTAAAAAGTCTGGGACAAACCTTCTGATAAAATTTACTTGACCAAAAAATAATTTTACTCTAGTCTTATTTATAGGTAAGCTCAGTTGATGGATTGATCTAACCCAATCTAGATCGATTCTCATACTTTCTTAAGAAATGATGTGTCCCAGTAATTTCCCTTTAGTCACATAGAAGACTGACTTCTTGGGATTCAAAGAGATCTCATCCTCTCTAAACCTTTGCAACACTCTCCTCAAATCCTTTATGTGATCTACTCTTTTTCTAGAAAAGACTGTAAGATCATCCAGATACATACCAATTATTTTATTTTTCATATCACTAAAGGAAAGATCCATACCTCTCTGAAAGGTAGCCCCGACGTTGATTAACCCAAATGGCATTCTATGATAAGAGAAACTGCCCCATGGAGTAGTGAAGGCCATTTTGTGTTGATCTTCTTTTTCCACCTCTATCTAATTGTACCCTAAGAAGCTATCAAACATGGACATCATCTCAGGTCCAACCAGGGTCTGCAATAGGTGGTCCATGTTGGGAAGAGTGTAATTATCTTTCAAGGAAGACTGATTAAGGTTTCTAAAGTCTACGTAGATTCTTATTTCTCCATTTTTATTTCTCACGTGCACTATATTTTCTACCCAGGTAGAATGATGGATAAGGTATATGATCTTAGCCTTAAGAAATTTATCAAATTCCTTGAATATCACATCAACAACCTTGGGGTTATAATTCCTTTGTTTTTTCCTGAATGGAATAGTGTCAGGTTTTAGGGGAATTTGATGTTTGAATTTTCCATCCATGAAGCTTTTTAAATCTTCATAACTCCATGCGAAGACATCCTGGTATTCTAGGAAGAGTTTTCTAGCCTCTTCCCTTTCTTCCTTAGTACATCATTTCCTAATATTGATCATCTTAGGGTCTTTCTCACTTCCAATGTTTACTGCTTCATATTCGCCAGTGGTAGGACCTCTCTCAATCCTCTTCTTTTTAACAAAGGTATCATGCCTATTGAAGAGTTTTTCAAGTGTGACCAATTGAGGAGGGATAATCTCACCTTGCAACTGGATGATACCTGACTTATCTTTCCTCTATTTTTCATGACAATCTCCTTTTGACTACCAGGAGCATCCTTATGAAATTCACCACCGCTCTCTAAAAAGAGAAGGAGATTCTGGTCATCTTCAAACCCTTGCCAATCTCTACATTGTCAGGTACATATGGTCTATACACTACCTCTATTTGATATTTCTTATCTTTGAAATCTAGGTGAGGGAGGAGAAATGAGTCTGATAATGCTAAGGATTCTTCCTTAGAATTCAACTCTCTTGGAACAGATTCAATAAAGAATGCATCTAAGGCTTCAATTTCATCCCATACCCTGTTCATGTAATTTTTTAGTCTATGATTCTTCACAGAGTATTGATTTTTAACTTGGTGCATAATTAACTCAGCATCACCTTGAGCTCTTAGGATTTTCACACCTTTCTCCTTTGCATCAATAATTCCTAAAAGTAGGGCCTCATATTTAGCTGTGTTATTGGTGTTCCCAAAATCTAATTTGTAAGATATGGGCTCACATTCCCCATCTAACGATATTAGAACTATGCCTGCACCAGATCCTAACGATGCATAGCTACCATCAAACTCAAGATTCCAACTCTGTGGTGACATTTCTTTAGTGGAAGACTGAATTTTTTCCTCTCCAGGTTCAATTTCCTCATCATGATTATCTGTAAATAGCATGTAGTTGCCAAATTCTAATTTGTGGTATAGAATTTGGGCTTTTGGGTCATCATATTTTAGTACTGTGAACTTTTCTTTCTCTTCTGGAACCAATTTTATCTTTTTGTTACCTACTAGGATCAAAGCTTGAGACCAATCTAGCTTTCTTTCTCCTCCTAGATCCTTGCAAAAATTCTTTCTTAACAAAAAACCATAACTAGCAGGTATATCAACAACCAAGATAGTTAACAACATTTTCTTCTTAGGGTGTGCTGCTAAAGCCACTTGGGCATCTTTGATTTTCCCATTCAAAGGGACCTCTTTAGCATCCATGGAGTAACATCTACTATGGGATTTAGTGAGAGTGAGAGATAAATCCTTAGCTACAGTTGAGGGCATCACATTGTCTGAGGCACTAGAGTCTATTATAAAATTAATTAACTTGCAACCATTAATAAACAATTACACATAGAAAGGGTAAGGATTTCACCCTAGGGAAGTAGCCAAAACATATGACTCTCCCAACTCAAACAGACCTGCCAAAATAGAATCATCTTCTACTGAAGCTATGACATTTTGGTTTAAATCCTGAGTCCCTCCTTTACAAAAGTCCACTAATTTTTGTAACTCTACAAGATTATACTTAAGATAGTCTATGGGAGAAATCTGAATTCTAGAATCTTTACAGAATTGAATAATGTCAAAATAATTTTGTTCCTTACCCGATTGCAAAATTTTTACTCCTTAGTTGGCATCTTTAGAGAAAGAAGTAGACGCCTTGTTAAATTTTGGTGGAGGTGTGGTAACAAGGAATTTAACTTTCTTAATCCAGGTTAATAATGCATAAGATGTTCCATCTATAGTATCATAACATGCCACATCTCATTCTAAATCTGATACATAGTCAAAAAATAAGTTTTCAGAGTCACCATGTGAGCACAAATCTGGTTTAGCTCTAGATACTCCAGCATTCCATTCGCTTATTTGATGCATCTACCAGGCACAACCCACATTGGGGCAAATTTCTCCATCATGATCCATTGTTAGGTGAAAATCACACATGTTTCCCATTTTGGAGGAGCTTCTATGGCTATCCTTTGTTGTGGAGCAGTCAATTTTAATGTTTTTCCATTAGTATTTATCGTATCACTATTTTTTCCATGTTGATCTTGAAAATTTTGCTGGTAAGGATTGTTAAATCTGGGAAGTTGTCTTTTGAAAGAAATGAACTTGTTGGATAGTTTCTGGATCATCTCATCTAATGATGTGGTATTTCTTGTACTGGTCCAATTTTGTATCTCTCATTTCCACTTCCCTACCGAGATCATGTGGTCTTCTAACTCTACAACAGTCCTCTAAGCGAGATCCAAATTGGCTGGGTTTGTCTTTCTTAAATCATAGCTGATATTAGGTGGCATAGAACTTATGAAAAATGTTTTCAAATTACCTACAGTAGGTTGATTAGTTGTTGGGATACGTTTAACAAGCTTGTTAAATTTAGCAACAAAATCCCTCATGCTTATAGAAGGCTCTTTTTTGATAGAAGTCAATTGTGTCAACAGAGCATGCTCATCTTCGGCAGTTTTAAATCTTATTTTGAAATCCATTCTCATAGAAGCCCAATCTGTTATAGAAGAGATAGGAAAGTGATGAAACCAATTTGCTGCACCCTCAACAAGGGTCTCAACAAAAAATCTGACTGAAACATCCTCCTCTTGTACTGCTAATATATTAATGACTGCAAAGAAAGAAACAATGTGTTCATCTGTAGATACTTTCCCATCTCATGAGAATTTGGGAAAATTCTTCCTTTACCCTAAGGGAAGTGGGTTATATGTTGTAGTGGACTGACTACAGCAGCCCAAGGGACTACCATAACTGCCTGAGGTACATAAGGTGTTAGGTTTACAATAGGAGGAGAAACTACTCCGTGCAAGGTTAACACTTGGAAGGTGGTAGAAAAAAGGGATGATTGCTTAGGAGGAAAAGGAGGTCTACTTTTTCTCTTAGTATTTCTTCTCTTTTGATGAGGTACTTCAAGTAGAGAAAAATCAATCTCTGCAAGTCTCTCAAAGACTGGATCTATACCGCCTTCTTTCTTTACACTTCTAAGAAATCTTTTTAACTCGAGGATTTCCACTAATTTTTCAATCTAGCTTGATGCACTGCTTGAAGTTGTGCCCTTCTTAAATTCCTCCTTTGAATGGCTCTTTCAAGTGCTTCTTCTCTCACTTCTTCTTATTCAAGCACTTGACTAGCATTTCTATAATGCTCAGTATTTCTTCTGTGTCTCTAGGCAAAAGTATTCAACGAAAAAATGATATCCTTTTGATCATCCTGGAATCCAAGGTTTGGCTGAAACAAAGGAATCAGATTTTCATGGGGAAGCACCATCTTTCCTCATGAAATTGATTTTGGTCTAGTGACTATTCATCTCCCCAATAGAGTCACCAAAAATCTTTTGGTAAACAGATTGTTCTTTTTCACTTTAACTCTAAAAAGGCCCAAATATTAAAGAAACAATCGAATACAACAGTTGGGAAATGTAACTGATAATTCCCCTCTGAATTTGAAGGTACAAATCCCTTAAGTGTTTAATCTTCAATGAATTTTTTTCTTTCTTGATTTAATGGGGGTTTGTTCTTGACTTGATAATAGAAGAGGTAATCCGAACTAGTCCTAGACATGAACTAGCTCATGCAAATAGATTCATCTTTCTATCTAGCCAATCTTAAGACTTTATCAATCATATAAGATCCTAAAATTGGTAATGCATTGTTAAATAATGAAGATAGAAATGCAAAACTGAAAGATCGGTGATAACAAAACAAAGACGAATCAATCTATTTCATAAGAACATTTCTCATAATTTATGAATGGCACCCAAATTTCCCCTCAATTAATTGTATCAAATCATAATACAGAACTTCAGTTTAAACTTGAACTGTAAATCCAATTTAAAGAAACATTAAAATTGACAGAAAGATAAATGCAATGGAGCAGTTAAAACATTGGCATTCAGACATCAATGAATTTGATTCAGCAAAAATGAAGTTCTTCACACAAAAATTTAGCTGATCTCTCTATTGATTTTCAAAATAGTACTTATAGATCTTAGAGTTTGACTGTTACAAAAAGGGTAACTGAAATGATTCAAATTCTCTAACCAGAAATGATAAACAAATGTTTATCTGTTATAGCTTTATCAAAATTTAGTATAAGAGGGAATATATTTATGCTTCCATTTTCTTCCCCTTATCTAATTTTGTCCTATAGGCGGTGACATCTGTGATGATTGGGATAAGCTCTTCATGTCTATTGATATGGAAATTTGTATATCTGATGAGCCATCATGAATTATCTTTGGCCAGAATCTTAACCGTATCTACCTGATCTTTCAACTCTTCCATGGCTTTATAGATGCACCCACTCAACTTTCAGAGTTTTGGTACCTTATCTAGGTGAGAGGAAGATTGCTCTGCCAGTTTATCTAAATAATTGGAGAATGATTTTTTCATGTTAGCCACTTTGATTATGTATTTTCCTTTACCACTTGTCTATGACTCTATGTGAAGACCTTGGACGAGTTTTAAATCTCTATTTTGTTCTTCCTTGATTTTGATGTCTGTCTGCTGTAATCCTCCTTCAGCTTGGATGATCATCTCAACTTTTAATTCCAGAATTTGAAGCCATTCAATTAAAGTCTCATCTCCTTTCTACAAGATCTTGGCCTTTATTGCCTCTTTAGTCTTCATTTTGACTACTATAAGCAGTATTACTATGCACTCTTGACACTTCACTCTTTCCGATGTGAGAGTCTGTAAATTATTATCAATATTGTTTCTTTCCTTTTCCAACTTTAGGATAGTATCACCCAGCTACTCAATAGCTACAAGCCCTTCAAATTTGAGTATCTCAATCCACCTTTTACCAATTTTCCCAAAGTGTCTGTCTTCTTGCAACTTGGCAATAATGGCTTGATTCTCTATAGCATTAGGATCGAAAGTGGTTTGGGCACTAGGAATGCCTGCAATTGGAGTAACTAACTGCCTGATAAAATTAGTCAGTTCATTGACTTCTTCTTTAAGTTGTACTTTAGCAGTCTTAAGCTCCTCAATCTCTTCTTCAATTACTACATTAGTGGATTTCCACCAATCCACTTTGGTATCATGATGAGCTAACCCCATATCAAATGATTGTAGCTCAAAATCAGAAGCACTTAAATCTTCAAACCTACCCTCCTTTGTAGGCTTCGCTACTTCCATGGTGAAATGCCCAGTTTCAGGATCTTGACCTAATGTAGAAAACGTCTTAGCTTTCTTTATCTTGCTCACAGTGGTACTAGATTATAAGGCCCGTGAAAGAGTATCCTTGTTGGGAGCTCCTTCTTCTATCATCTTTCTTTTTATAGAGTTCCTCCTCTTTCTTTTTATAGAGTTCTCTATCCAAGACTCGGTGCTAGTAACTTTGGCAGCAGAAACCAATTCCTCTATAAACAAATTCCTAATTACTAGAGGAGTAGACTTTGGTCTGGAAGTGAATGGATTTACTAAAGTTAGAGAGGAGGAAAATATTTTAGTGACCCGAGAAACTTCCTGTTTCTTTTCAGCCTCTTTATTTGATTTAGTGACTGAAGAACTGGAACTATCCTCACCGGCCTCTACTATAATAGGGGACCCTCGCCTTGGAGTATCTTGAATCGAGGTGTCACCTTGTCTACCCAAAGTTCTAGCTTTAAATTGTTGCCTTGTTTCTACACTTTTAATAGGATTAGCCATAGACTTTACTGGATCTATAGAAATTGCTTCTTCCATTGAACCAATGATAGGAGGTGAGCCATCTCTGCATGTCTTCTCTAGTGGAATTACCTTTTCAGGAGGTTCATCACCTCTACCCACTAGTTGAGCTATTTCTCTAGCTATGGTTGGGATAGTCCCTGAGGATGCTACATGAGTGTTCACACTCACTCTTGTAGGAGTTTGTTGAGAAGGAGGCTTCTTTCTGACCTCTTTCTTCTACTTGTCATCCATTGGATCCATTGCTCTGTTCTTTTATAGATTCCATCCATCAAGGTCTGCAAGTCATCAATGGATTGGCCTAGCATGGGTTCAGAGCTTATAGGGAGGGGATCAATCTTCTCCATGTATGTATCATCATACATATGTTGGCCATCATCTTCTACACCTTCAACTATAACGTCAACTTTGAACCTTTTGACTTGTTCAATAGTTAACCTTGCATAGAATCTATCTCTACTTTCTAGATCATCTTTGCAATTAGCCCAATAGTCTTGTATGTCATCTATGTGATGAATGGTGTGACTCATTTGTAAGTGATCTCTGGCATAGTTCACAATATCATACTGGGGTCTTAGGATATCATATGTTTCCAACTGATACTTCTTCTAGAATGCTTTCAAAACATTCTTTGCATCAGACCGAGATGCACAGTTTTAGGCTCCAATGGTCATGGGGAAGTTGTAGCCTTTCTTTCTAGCACATACACAAATTAGGTTCACATGGACTCCTTGCCTCATAACTTCAACCAGTACAATCATGTTGTCAGGATACCTACGCAGCTTCAAGGGGAAATCATCAAATCCTGCAAGATGAATATATGAGAAATTTTCCAATTTGGATAAAATAAACCCCAAATTGGCTGATGAATGCCATGGCTTATGGAGAAAATGTCCTTTCTATGAAACCTTGCAACTCCCTACATAGTCTCATTGTGACTACATCATTAACCTTGATATACTTAGTGTAACTATTATGTAATTGCAAATAGGGAAATAATTTGTAACTTTTAACATCCTCTAGGAATTATTCTAGCCTAGGAAGCCCTAGCCAAATTTTAATTGTAGCTAAGATGTATGGTGCAAGGGCACCAAGGATCGTTGAGAACACTATGAGGACAACTAGTACAATCATGAATACTTTGAAGACCTTCAAGGAGAACTAGAGGAAAAAGGGGATTAATCACTTTAACTACAATTTATTGGAACCTATTATGTTTTAATGTCATGAAGTGACATTGCAATGCAAGGACTTAGTTTATATCCTTGAAAGGATCAAATGACTGTAAAATGGACCATTAGTGTCCAAGGATGTCTTAGGGTAGGTTAAGGTTGTAGGAGTGTTGAAATTAAGTCTCCTAGGTGTTGACAAACCTTTGGAGTTCTTAGTTTCCAATTAATAAGGTTTTAA
>MU223194.1:2557236-2573581 GCA_018584345.1 Thuja plicata
GGAAGGTGGGAAAAAACATTTTGGGGAAAATGAGGGCTATAAGACGGGCTGGGGGGCTTAAGGAAGGTTATTTGTGAATAGTGAATAGTGAAAATGGAGCTCTGGAGTGAAAACATGGCTGATCAGGGGTTGTTGGGGTAGTTGGGAGAGCACGTACACACACACGGGAGACCTATGGAGTGACCGGTACCAGTGAGTGACTCAACGTTATCTTGCATTTATCACTGTCAAAGTTATTAATGCTTTTGGGTAGGCTAGCGGGGGCAATAAATGCTTAAAATGGGGTTTCAGAGCGGAGACACTGGTTCAAGAACTGACATCTACGAAGACACTGATCCCTAGAATGATGTCTTCATAGATGCCAGTCCCTAAACAGGCATATCCATAGACATCAGTGCCAAACCGATGTCTTTGAAGACACAGGACCTAGACCCGTGTCTGCGAAGAAAAAGAGTCAGAGATGCCGATTTAAGAACTGACGTTTGTGACTGAACTAGTGTCTGCACCCAAAGGGGCAGACACCGAGGGGAAGGGGAATGAAGGGACTTGGCAGGGGGCCGGGGATGGGTTGATGAAAGAACAAGGGGAAAGATGCCCCATTTTGGGAGGGATTAGGTGAGGAATGGAGGGAAGATGTGCTGACATGGTGGTCTTTGGATGTTACAACAACAGTATCCACCACTGTGATCATGGGAGCACTGGCCGCCGACCATGGAGTTGGAGCCGCAACTCACATAGGATTATTAGGGTTTGTTAGCTATGGTTGGGTTGGACTATGTGCCCCGTTGGCCTAGGCTATAGACACATAATGGGATGATGACCACTTTGATCGAGCGGTGGCATAGCGACACCACCACATTTCATCTGCCTACTGGAGAGGCGACGATCACACTGGAGTACATGTGGATGATTCTTTGGATACCTATCCGAGGGGTGATACCATAGTATTAGTTAGAGGATAGTGAAAACTATATGGAGATCATGTTCCAGAGACCTATGAGGAGGATCTTGATGTATAGGACCTGGATGCCCTAGCAGCCAACAGTGGATCGGAGACTGCAGTGGATAGCCCTATATTTGGTGGGACAGATCGAAGGGCGAATGTTAGTTGACCTAGCAAGACATGGTTTTGGAATGGGATGGTCGGAGGTGCTAGCTAAGATGCTAGAGGATGATACTACTTATTGTTGGGGGTATGTTGTCTTAGGATAGTTGTACCATGATTTAAACATGGCTATGTACCACGGGGTGCGCAACATGGGTACAAGCATGACACTGATGTTGGTGTGGGCCTGGGAGCACATTGCAGTGTTTTGGCCTATGAGAGTGTGAGAGGCATGATAGCCTAGAGAGCCATATGCTTGTAGATATAGGCTACCTCTGAGATATGCTTCCGTTGGTCAGACTAGATACTAGTGGTGATTACTCGATGATGTACAGGTTTTCTGCTGGACCCCATATAGACTCTGCAAGCCATGGGGAGCTATAGACTCCATGGCAAGAGCTAAGGATGGATTTGAGGAGTTTCTATACCTATCATATGTTTAGACTGATTTCTTTCTACTAGGGAGGACCATCCACCAGATAGAGAGGTATAGACCATTGAGGGTTATGAGATAGTTTGGGCTGCAGTAGGGGGTGGTGGCAGAGGATGCCTTACATCCACATGTAACTAGGAAGGTAGGCATAGGGGGCAGGTGCACAGATGCTCTTACACTGAGGGAATCCTATAGGGACATGATGCGGATAGAATTTTTGGCATGACCTGATGTCATGGATGCAAGGATGACTCCTGAGTATGCAACATGGTGTTCTACACACACACCATTGCACCTTACAGACCCAGCTCAGGTGGCTGCTGACGAGTAGTTAATGGGAGATATGGATGTCGATGATGGGACAGACATAGGAGATTCCCTAGAGACCTTAGTAGTAGGTCAGAGGAGGATGCCACAATGGAGACGGGTTAGACCTTAGACAGAGGCACAAGCAGGGGCTGGACCAGATCAGGGGCCACCACCAGATGGGTAGGAATAGGCACCCTAGGTGCCAACCCAAGGAAAGGGATAGGTACATGAAGTATAGGTGCCACCACATGTGCAAATGCCATAGGGGCCGCAGGGGCCACTAGCAGGATATGTAGCATAGGAGACTCATGACATTGTCATCACTAATCGATATAGTCTATAGATGGAGTGCACATGACTGCAAGGATTACTAGGCATGGCACAGGTATCAGACATGAGCCTGCATACTGAGATGACCTGGATACAGGGTTATTAACAATAGAGAGAGAATGATCTAATAGGGCAGAGGGTTCACTGGATACCCTAGGGCAGGGTGGATGCAGGAGAGTTCTCTGTGGTCAATTTGACACAGGACACTGCAGAGCTCTGGACCAAGATAGGTACCCTTACATATTAGTTATGGACTTTAAAAGAGCAGATGGATTAGGCCACTAAGTAGATCTTGGCATTGACCTCTAAGAGGGATGCAGCACAGAGGTAGGCCGAGGGGTACAGGGCTGAGTGAGACATTGTGAGGTAGGTGGCCATTGCAGGTGGTGTTGGATAGGCTGTTGCTGAGGCTTTCACAACTCATAGAGATGCGACCAGGGAAGGCAGGGAGGAAGACCATTATCAAGTTTTGTATCATCACCTTGTGCTTGAGGGATAGAGAGGTCTCGATCTTAGAACATAGTGTGGACTTCAACATCGCAAGGATCTGTGGGCATGCCACCATGTCCGCCACTAGATTAGGGAGGTGGATCATCATAGCCACTGACATGATCAACAGAGGATCATGTGACACACCTTTTTGTATTTTGAGATATACATGTATATTGGCACCAAGGTGCACGTGATGTATTTTATTGATGATAGACACATGTACTTATGGACATTTGATATATATATATGATTGATGAGGACTCTATGATGCCATGGTGTATGATTTTCATGCTTTGATATATACGATTTTTTGATGCATATGCCTATATGATTACTGACATTTGATGTTGGCAGGAAGTGATGCATATGTATGAAAAATTGTGTATGCAGGATGGTTATTACTATGTATATATGATGTACTAACATGTGTGGATGCAGGATGTGATGTAATTTCATGATGTATGAAATGTATATGTTGATGTTTGATGAATATGTATATGAATGTTGGATTAATCTAAATAAATCTATATTGATTTGAATGAGTTAATAATGAAATCTAAATGGTTTAACAATGCAAGAGTAAAATGAATCAAAATGTGTTAACAATGTAATGATTTAACAAATTCAAGTCTAAAATGAATCTAAACGTTAAGACTAAAATGAATCTAAGATGAATTAATTGTGCAAGATGTACATGTTTTAACAATGCAATACGATAAAATAAATCTTAATGTTTTAACAATGCAAGTTGTAAAATGAATCTAAATGTTTTAACAATGCAAGGCACTAAAATAATTTTGACTATGCAATTAAATGAAGAACTTAATGCAATATAATGATGGATCTAATGCAATATAATAATGAACCTAATGCAATCTAATGATGAACCTAATGATGCAACAACCAGATGCAATGGATGTGATGGATGCAATGGATGAGATGGAACCCATATTTTTGTTGTGTGTCACGATCAATTGATGAACCATCCAAGAGGACTACGAAGGACCAAGCAGGGAATGTTAGCATGATGAGGACTCGGGGTGTTAGCGTGATGGTGAGGAGACTGAAGGTGTTACAAATATACAAGGATAAACCTAAATGAAATAATTATAAGTGATTAGTTACAACGATTATGCAAAAAGGTTACTACCAAGATATGATGGGATTGTGTTGTTGTCTTGATGCGTGTGGTAGTGTAGTATGCTGATTGATTAGTTCAAAAGGAAGGATACATCCTATGAGAACCCAGAGATGGTGATGATCTAGATTTAAGTTGATGACAGGAAGGATATATCCTCAATGGACTCATTTATAGAAAGATGGGATTCATAAAGTTGATTGGTCAAATGTGCACTGCAATCAAACTGTAGAACCAACATAGGATTTTAAGTAGCGTAACTATATCATTTTCTGCACAAGGAGAAACTGAGGACACGAGAAATATATAGGACTGGAGCTCAGGGATTGGGATATTACAACGTATGGAAAATAATATACAAGATTATGTGTACAAAAGCGCAGGATACAAGATAGGAGGATCACTTTAGACTAGTGCGTATGATATGCGAACACCCAGGGAATACGGGAAATGCTGAGGTTTGTGGAGATGTGATGCTAGTGATGGATGGAAATGAGATTTTGATAAATAATGGAACAGTCCACTATGTGTGACACCTATTTCAAGGTTTTCATCACCCATACTTGTCCCAGGCGCCTGATTGCCAAGTTTTCACCATTGGATGAAAGTTTTTTCTTTGTTTTTCTTTTTGATTTCTTTGGATATTTTTGATGTTTTTAATGTTGCCCAAGTGCCTATTTGCTAGGTTTTCACCGGGACAACCATTTTTTTAGCTTCATTTTTCTTCTGTTTTGAGATTTTTTTTGAGACTATTTTACATTGTTTTTTGTGCTTTCTTCAGGACTTTTTACACTTTTTATGGATTTTCTCATATAACTGGAATAAACAACCAGCCGTCAGGCATAGAAGTGCCTGAGATGAATGATGTTTGTAGGATCATTCAATAGTTCTCCTTTAGGATTTGAGAGTTGATTTGCCCCAAAACTGAAGCATGTAGTGACAACATAGGGGCCTTGTCAGGTGACTTCAAACTTACCTTTCTTTTCCCTATTAGTACCTACTTTTTGATTTTCCTTTAGCACAAGGTCTCCTACTTGGAACTGGTGAGGGTGGACCTTCTTGTTATAGTTCCACTTGAGTCTATTTTGGTAGACAATTAGATGATCATAATCTTGTTAGCACTTTTCATCTAGTAGATCCAGCTATGTGAGTCGTGCTACTCGGTAATCTTCATCATCAATAAGTCCTCTTAGTGATACCCGGAGAGACAACAATTAAACCTCAATTGGTAAGACTGCTTCAGTAGCATAGACTAGGGAATACAAAGTAGCTCCAGTAGGAGTATGATAGGAAGTGTGATATGCCTAGAGGGTGGGGTTGATCTGGAGATGCCAGTCATGACCAGTATCATTGACAACTTTCTTGAGGATTTTGAGGATGGTTTTATTAGTTGCCTCAGCTTGGCCATTACCTTGTGGGAAATATGGACTGGAGAAATGGTGATGGATATGGAGGTGAGCACAAAGATCACTGATGTGTTTATTTTTAAAAGGTGTACCATAATCTATGAAGATGGTGGAGTGTATGCCGAAGCAGCAAACAATGTGATAGAGGATAAATTTGGATATCTGGGCACCAGTAGTGAGGGTGAGCAAAATTGCTTCAACCTTCTTTATAAAATACTCCATTGCTATGATTATGTACTTGTGGCCTTCAAAAGAGAGGGGAGTAATATTACCAACGAGGTCAAAACCCCAACAAGAAAAGGGCCAAGGAGGTGCAATAGGTCTGAGGTCCTGTACATGAGCATGGATCAGATTGGCATGCTATTGGCAAGGTAGGTACTTCTTGATGAACTCACAAGCATCATGTTTCATTGTAGGCCAATAGTACCCTATACATAGAAGTTGCTTGGCTAGGACCATGCCACTTGATTGGGCACTGCAGATTCCAGCATGTACCTCTTGTAAAGCCTGGGTGGCCTCATTTTCATTTAAACACCTAGAGATCATGTTGTGATAACCTTAATGATAAAGAGTGTTGGCTATGAGGGTGTATCAAGAAGCTCTGTGGATAAATTTCTGGCATTGGGTTGCAGTGAGATGAGGAGATATGATACCATTTTGTAGGTAAGCTTGGATATCTTGGTACTACGGGGACTGGGGACCAACCAAGACACATACGCGATTTGATTCATCATTCTCGTAAGAGGGAGCATGTAGTTTCTCAAATAAGATTTCGTATTGCATAGAATCATGAGGAATCTCTAGGAGGGAGCCAATTATGGCCATTGCATCAACAACCTTGTTCTACAAGTGTGGTACTTGTGTTATCTACAAGTGGAGGAAATGTTCTTTCATCTTGTCAACGATCTACTTATATGGCGTCAATTTGTCTTCTTTGGTTTGATACTCATCGAGAACTTGTTTGATGATGAGTTGGGAATCACCAAAGACATTTAGAGTTGTAATGTTCCATTCTATAGCCATGCAGAGTCCTACTATTAGTGCCTCATATTCGATAATGTTGTTCGTACAGGGAAATCCCAATTTGAATGACATAGGGATGTAATCACCTTGAGGGGTGACAAAAAGTATTCCTGCCCCTGCACCATGAGCTGTGTAGGACCCATCAAAGTAGAGTTGCCAAGTTGGTTGTTCTTCTATCATGTAAAAATGCTCATTTGGAAATTTTGTGACCAAAGGATATGCATCTACCAATGGCGCTTCTTCTAGCTGATGAGCGATGACTTGCCCTTTAATGGCTTTTCTGTCTACATATTGAATATCAAACTCGCTTAGCAACATAACCCATTTTTCCATTCAACCTATGAGTGTAGTCCTGGAGAGTAGATACTTGAGAGGATCCACCTTTGAAATGAGCTTGGTCATATGACTAAGCATATAGTGGCAAATTTTTTGAGTGGCGAAGATCACTGCCAGACATGCTTTTTCCATAGGTGAATAGTTGAGCTCATAACCCACTAAGGTCTGAATGATGTAATAAATAGCTCTTTCTTTACCTTCATCATCTAACTAAGTGAGGAGTGCCCCCAGTGCTATGGTAGTAGTAGAAATATATAGGATGACTGGTTGACTAGGAAGAGGTGGTACCAAGATGGGTGGATTAGCCAAGTATTCTTTGATTTTGTCAAAACTCTTCTGACACTAAGGATCCCACTTGAATGTGTTATCTTTTCACAGGAGATGAGTGAATGGTTGGCACTTGTCTGCAAGTTGAGAGATAAAATGGTGCATAGATTGTAAATTTCCTCAGAGGATATGAAGCTGTCATATTTTTTTTGGTGGAGGAATTTCTATGATATCTTGCACCTTCTTTGGATCTATTTCAATTCCTCATCTGGATACATTGAACCCCAAGAATTTTCCTGACGTGACCCCAAAGACACACTTCTTAGGGTTGATAATTAAGAAATAGTGTCCAATTCTATCAAAGATGCACTCCAAAACATTGAGGTGATCTTCCCTCTAAACTAATTTTGCCAAGATATCATCGACATAGTCTTCAAGAATTTTGTGTATCATGTCATGGAAAATGAAAGTCATGGCCCTTTGATAGGTTGCCCCAACATTCTTCAATCCAAAAGGCATCATGTTATAGTAGAAGGTGCCCTAGGCGGTTGTGAATGTTGTCTTATGCAGATCTTCTTCTTCAATGTGGATCTAATTATATCTAGAAAAGTCATCCATGAGTGACAAAATCTCATGTCCTGCTATGAGATCCATAATCATGTCTATGTTTGGCAAGGGGAAATCATCCTTGGGACATGCCTTATTGAGATCTTTGAAATCTGTACATATCCTAATTGATTTATCAGGCTTAGAGATGGGCACCATGTTAGAAATCTAGTCTGAATAGTCAATGGGGTGGATGATCTTGGCTTGGAGTAACTTCTCGAGCTCTGCTTTGACAAGTAGTGCCACTTTAGGGTGCATCTTCCTGAGCTTTTGTTTGACAAGTTTGATGTTTGGGTCCACTGCAAGATGATGCGCCACTAAGTTGGGGTCTAGTCCCGAGATGTGGGAGTAAGACTAGGCAAACTTGTTTATGAATTCCTTCAAGAGGGTGATAAGATCACGTTCCTCTTCTTTAGTCAAAGATGCTGCTATGTATGTGATGGTGGGATTCTCTTTGAAGCCCAGGTTGACAGGTTTTGTTTCTTTAATAAGAATTGATGATTGCTCAAGCCTGTAATCACAGATTAGAGGAAGAGGAGAATCTTCATCCTCTAGCACCTCAAAGAGGTTTTCACTAGGGGATACACCCTTTTTTTTACTATATTATCATCAGATAGCGCCCCAGAGGGGTTTTCGCTAGGGGATCAATTTTTCTCTTTTTTTTTTTTGTTTTCTTCTTCATTTCTGCGGCTGAAGTTCTCCTCTTCCCCAAAGTATGCCTTTGGGTCTAGTTTGTAGACATATACTGAGTCTTGCCCCTAGTCATTTCTTTTCTCAATTGCTCCCATAAATCTTAGGAGCGCATCCTCACTCTGGAACTCGTCAACATGCACGACACTTGGTTGGTCCCAGTCTATGAGTTCAAGATGGCGGAGGGGAAGGTCAATGAAGAGAATAGAAAGGTTGTGTAGGATAGAATTTCCTAGGAAGGTTTCATCATTAAAAACATCATCATAGGCTCTCACAAATTTCTCTTCCAGGATATCTTTGATGTCATAGATTTCACCCAGCGATGGAAAAGAGGCAAAGATGTTTTTGTTGGTGCCCCCATTTGTGTCTGAACCCATGCCAGGGCCTAGGTGATTTTATAGATGGGTTGGTATAATAGGATCTTTCATTCCTTTGTCTTCATAACCAAGGCCACCTCCTTGGTAGTTCCATTTTTCTGTCACTAGTTTGTGAGTTGCGGGATACTTATCTTTGAAGTAATTGAGGCAACTTGTGTCATTGGGTGGTGGATCTTTATAGAGCCATTGGTTTATGTTTGGTGTCATTTCTTGGCCAGTCAAAGTACCTTTTGAAATAAAAGTGGTAGAACCAAATTGTAGCACCTTGGTCATCTCTGGTTCTATATTTCTTAGATTAGGTTGGTAGCCTTGAGTGTGTGGATCAATTGGAAGGGCCCCAACTACGAAGGCATCAGATAAACTATACTCACCACAACCTTTGTTGTTGATCTTGACCATGGATAAGGTGGAAGAGAGGATTATTTCTAGGTCTAAATGGGTTTGAGATGAACTTATGACAAAGGTGCCAATATCAATCCCGAGACACTGATTGGAATGTGGAAAGGATGTTTCCAATGCATTGTAGTATGTGAAGGGCTTAGGATCTACGTGGATGGTGATCTTAGTGCTGTTATATGGGAATTTGATGCACTGATGGTAGGTGGAGGGGACAACTTGCATAGAATAAATCCACGGGTGTCCAAGGAGGATGTTGAAGGGAAGGTCAAGATCAACAACATGACATAATGTATCATGAATAACTAGGCCCACTTGAATGGGCAATGATATGGTGCTTTTAGAAGTACGCTCTAGATTGTCATATGCCTTTATTGTGATGAAATCATTTGTTATATCCACTTTAGTGCAACCCAACGATTTTATGAATCTTAGAGTACACAGGTTTAGGGCCGAACCATTATCTATCATGACTCATTTGATGGAAAAATCTTTAACCATGAAAGCAATACGTAGTGGGAGATTATGATCAGGTTCTTCTGAGGGAATTTCTATTGGTTTAAAGGAGACCCCAAAAGATGCATACATGTGTCTGACAAGGTTCTGGAATTCAGTGAGGTTGATGTCACTGGGAACATGGGATTCTTGCAAGGCTTTATTGAGGATTTCTTGATAAGTGGGTGAAGTGTGGAGGAGATCCAGGATGGAAATTTGGGCTAGAGTATTCCCTAGGTTTTCCAAAATGTTGTATTGGGTCCCAGCAAATGGGGTGGGACTGGATCTTGCAACTATTATCCTGCCTCTATGAGTGGTGATTGCGCATTGGTTATCAGCACCCTTGAAATGGATGACATTGACAGAGGACTGGACTTGGGAAATGCAACCGATGAGATTATCGTAGTTGATATAGGAATTTGTATAATCTTTTATGTTGACATTTTCTCCTTACTTACCCTTCCCTTGATTAGAGGACTGAGTAGGATTTCCTAGGCCTGTACCTAAAGTGTGTTTAGGGAATGCATTTTGATAAATTTTAAGGCCTGTGTTTGGCGATGGTTGGGTAGGAGAGTCCACTTCGATCTCCTTGTGGTAAATGAGATCCTGAATATAGTGTTTCAACTTCATGCATTTGAGGGTAGTGTGCCCCTTAACATGGTGGTATTCATAGTACTTGTCTTTATACCAGGCTGGCTTAGGTGTTGAGTCATCAAATGGCTATGTTTTGGGGTACACAACTTGGTTAGCTTGGACCATCTTGCTGAAGATGAAATCTATGGATGCACCCAAAGGGGTAAACATGTGTTGTGGTGCATTCAAAGTGTGAGCCCTTTGTTGTCCATGCGTGACTGATATAGCATTTGTCTGATTTATAGGACCTTGATAGTTGTGTTGATATGATGTCCCTGGAGGGGGATAGATAGTCGTGCCTTGAGGGCACACATTTTTTTGGTAAGTCAGTGGGGGATACATGGGATTGGGCTATTGATACATGGGAGGAGGTTGAGGGTACATTAGTGGTGCTTGCTGATAATTTTGGGTAGGTGCATTAGGGCTGGCTACCATAACCTGAATGTGTTTGGTGTTAGTGGCTCCATCAGTTACTGTGTTTTGGTTCCAGTACTGTGACCAATCATTGTTATGTTTGTCAGGCTAGGATTC
Organism: Thuja plicata; assembly: GCA_018584345.1. Taxonomy (NCBI): domain Eukaryota; kingdom Viridiplantae; phylum Streptophyta; class Pinopsida; order Cupressales; family Cupressaceae; genus Thuja; species Thuja plicata. The sequence continues at coordinate 2,567,804 of MU223194.1, forward strand.
CTTGTAGTACTTGATGACACCATCTTCTATGAGACCTCGTTCAAGATCCATACCTTTGATCCTAATGTATTGATAAGTTTGTATGCAATTCATGCGAATGTGATAGGAAAGCTTAGGATGGAGGTTGTTAATGAATATTTTGATAAGATGTTTCTCTAGGGGTTGGTAGGACAACCTTGTATTAAGATCTTTCCAGTGCTAAAGATAATTGGCCAAGCTCTCTCCTCCCTTTTGTTTGGAATTTCATAGGTCAAGGAGTGAGTTCATTTTTGACGTTATGTCCATATTGGGCCACAAAATTTTCAGATAATTCAGTGAAAGTAGAGACTGTGCCATAGGGGATTTTGTAGAACCACTCGAGAGCAGTTCCTCCTAAGCTCTTGAAAAATAGTCTCATGAGGAAATTATCGCTATAGGCCACTTCTTGACATGCCATGTAGAAGTATTTCACATGGCTCACGGGGTCTCCCTTCCCCTGATATTTATCAAATTTTGGTGTCTCAAAGTGCTTGGGGAAGGGTATGGTTGTGATAGATCGATCAAATGTATAAGGACACACCTCTTCAAACTTGAATGTTTTAGTCTTTGTCCCAGCTTTTAGCTCCTTGAGAGCATTCTTCATTTCCTCTCATTCATGATTGATTTGTAGGGGAGGATTGTTAATCATGATTGCATCGTTTCCTTGAACCTGATATGGATCGAATGGCAAATATGGAGGATTCTATGGGGGATATTATGGTGTTTGATATGCTAGTTGCTAGTCAACATATATGGGCTGTTGTGCTGGAAGCTGCAGTTGAGGGGAATATTGTAGTGGAGGAGGTGTTGGCACTTGAAAAGATTGTTGCAACTACTAGAAATATGCTTGTATTTTCTACGGTGTTAGATAGGTGGGATGAGCCTGTTGCACACTTGTATGGTGTGGAGGATAAGGGTTTTGTAGTGGAATGCCCCCAGTGGGAACACTGAATTGCTGTGGAGGCGGAATGGTTTGTGATGCAATGAAAGATGGTATGGCTAAGTAACTGGTAGAAAGAGTTTGTTGTTGTTGTATGGGTTGGATGGAAGGATTAGCAAACTATTGCAGTGGTTGTGCCATGAAGTGATTTTCCCCCTGCGTTTGTGGTTGTGGCTGCTGAGCAACTTGGAGGGGCGACTGCACAACTATAAGGGAGTTGATTTGTTTCTGTTGTGCTTGGGATGTGAATGAGTTGATAACTTGTTGCTATGGTTGTTGTTGTTGGGATGGTTGCTGAATGGATTGTTGATGTTGGATAAGTTGTTGTTGTTGTTGTTGTTGCTGGATAGGTTTTAGTTGCTATTGCTGGATAGGCTATTGTTGTTGGATAGGTTGCGGTTGTTGCTGGATTGGTATTTGGGGTATGATGAAGGGATTGGTGGATGGTTTTTGTATGGGGGGATTTGGGTTCAACAACATTTGAGGTAGAACTACTGGCATATGTTGCAATTGCATTGTTGGTGGAGTGGGAAAAGTGGATCCTTGCGGAAATAAGGGTTGGTTATAAGCATTGGTAGGTGTCATGCCTATGGTGAAGAAAGGAAGAATAGGCATGGAGATTTGAGTGCTTTGATGCTGTGAACTAGTTGTCACACTTTGAATAGGCTGAGTGGGAATGGGTGGAATGGTGGTTTGTTGAGTGCTGACCGGTGGTGGTGGAAAGTGTGGTACAAATGTTGGGATTGTTTATGAAAGAGGAGTGATTGTGGCTTGAGGAGGTGCCTGCATAGTGATAGGGGGTATTGTTTTTTCTACTGATGTTGTATCTAGAGGCGGGGCTCCCGAGATAGATGAAGGTGCTATGTGCATGATGGAGGGTGGGATGGAGGGATGGACTACTTGAGCGATAAGAGTGCCCACCTATAGGGATCATTGAAGTGTGTCACAAAATTCATTTCTGGTGGGAGGATAATGTTCCTCTAGAAGTGCCATAGGTCGTGTGACAAGTGTGGGTATAATCCAAGGTGGGAGTTGAGGTCCTTGTTGTTGAATGTCCAAGAGTACCTGATTGCTATTGCATCCACTCATGGTGTTTACCATGTGGACATGTGTTGGATGGTTGATAAATGTTTCCACAGTACTCAGGGTGGGAGTCCCATTAGTTTCTACCCAAATGTACTCAATTTTCTCATTGGGATGAGGTGCATAAGTAACCATGGCATTGGTGTTGTCAATCATGGGATTAGATGAACTAGCAGCAAGATTAGGATCCATGTTATTCCTCTTCTTAGTGTCTCATGTGATAGGTGGCATGAAATGAATATCCTATGGGGATATGAGATGCAATATGTAATGCAAGGATACACCTAGGAAGCTAAGGATGATGATGCTATGATTAGGATGCATGTAGGATGATGAATATGCTCTTATGGGTTAAGGATGACTTTGGTGCATGTACAGATTAAGGATTTCTTTCCCTAATGTAAGATCAAGTGGATGCAATTTTCTACCTAAGATAGACTTGTGGTCTTTGGTAGACAAGATTCTCTGTTGATGCAATCCAACCTTTTGATCAAGGTGATGAGGTTGCAAAAGATAAAGGGGATTATCCTAAACAATGCTTAGTTTAACGACATTCAAGGATGAGGTTTGATTAAGATGTAGGTTGTTAGAAACTCAAACGGGGATGCAATACCAAGTGAGGGATGTGATCAAGGATGCTTGGGATGATGATTAGGATGATGCTCAGCTGATTAGGATTGATTTGATTAATGCAGGATCATGCTAGGATGAGTGTGTGATGTGTTTCTAAAGATGAAAACCTAAAGGAGGTCCTAAAATGCAAGCTAAGTGAGCTTAAGAGGAGGAGGAACTTTCGTTTGTCATGGTAAACTGACTAGTCATATTGCTCAAATCCAACAAAAGAAGAGTTTAGATGATATTTGACCATGAAATGAGCAACCTTGTTGTTGTAGATCACTTTGTCAAATTCTTCCCATTTATGAATCTCTTGTTTGATGGAGTCAATGATGTGTTGGTACTTGGTAGCATCTCGGTTTTTGTTTTTCTATTCTCTTTGCATGGGTGGTAATGGAATTTTTACCTTCTTATGCTTCTTAGAATTGGTCATGTCCTATAAATAGATTTGATCTTGGATGAATAGTTGGAGGTTTTAGGAAATATCTCATAAAAGACCAAATTTTGAAAAATTAGAGCCCAAGGTAATCTTTGCAAAGGGACGTTGTCTTGATAATTTGGCAAAAGTTTGATCTCATTCTAATTTTCAATAGATTTGTTCCATGGCAAGAACCAATTTCAACATAGTCAAACCAAAAAAGAACAAGCATGTGTCTGAAAATAATCTAACAAGGGACAAAGCAACCTTGAAGGATACAAACACATGACAAATTTGAATGTTGGGTATTCCATTTGTATTTTGGATTTTGCAAATGTTGTTCAAATACTTCAAGCACACATCGACCTCAGGAATTGGCTTCAATGAAGTATTATAGACCCATTGCTTGGTAGTCCATCATCTCACACAGCAGTGTCACCCCCGAAAGGGCGCCCGTGTTTTTGCCTTTTTCCAGGTATTGTTGTCGTGCTACGAAGATCTCTTTCACAACACAATACCTTGGGACACATATGATGGGGATCTTGGGGGGAGATTATTCCCTCCCCTTTCACTATAATAAGTCACCATTCAGAGGTGAATTAGGTAGCTTCTATGCCTAGAGTGTTTAGTAAGTGTCTCCATTCGATTGTATCCTCTATGTCTGTGCAAGCATGATTAAGGTGTATAGCCCCGTAGAGTGTCTTGACAAAAGTGGTAACATAAACATTATTGAGACCATGGGGCCGCACTTAAGTTAGATGAGAGCCAAGTATAAGCTCAAATGCCAATCGACTCCCGAGGCTTTAACCCCAAAGAGTAAATTTGATTAATGTGAGTTAGAGTGGTGTGGCTTACACCTTGTTCTCACGTGGGTCATTCTTGGGAGATTTTTTCCTCGACTGACATGCCCATTTAAAGGATTAATTTAAAAAGCATGGATTGGCAATGAGAGGGGTCTAGATTTCTGATTTTCCACAAGGGGAAAAGAGCATACTCTCCTACCCAATGTCATTTTCTCCCAGAAATGCAAGAAAAAGCTTTATTCTTTCCCAAAAAGATTCAATTGTTTAACACAAAGAAAGTGTGTCTAGGTTTTTGATCTTACCAAAAGGGAAGAGAGAATACTCCCCTAACACTTGTTTTGGATTAGACAAAAAGATCTCACTAATTAGTCTATGTGCCTAACAAAGATTAACACAAACATGATCGTTTGGTTGATTTTTATTTTGAGGCAACCTGTAAGACAAATGTGAGTAGTTTTGAATTTGTGTCTTTGGAAAGCAGTGTTGCAAAACAACTGATTAGTAGTTTTAGTTCTAGTCTTTGACAAGCATTAAAAACACAAAAACCACTTAACAATTGTTAGCAAATAATAAAACCGATTTGACAGAGCGCAGACACCGGTTCAGGGCGCAGACGTTGGTTTTGTGTTTTAGCTTAAGAATGATATAATGCAGGAAAATAGGCTAGAAAATATAGAAAAATAGAAATTCTATTATACCAGTCTCAGATGTTGATTCTTGAAACACAGACGTCGATCGATGATTTTCCTGCATTTTTGTTTGCGCAGACGCTGAAACCTGAATCAACATCTTCGAAGACGCTGTTGTACCTACAAGTTCACATAAACACAACAAAAAAGAAAACAAAGTTACTTTTTCCTTCTTCTTAGTATTTAGTTTGATCAAACTTAGCCATTTGAAATTTTCCAAACATTAAAAAGCTAGTGTCCTTAAGAAGCTATCAAGATTTGTTTCCTTTATTGAGTTTTTAGCATTATAACACCTTGTAAAATGGATCTCTGCTAAAAAAATAGAATGCTAAAATGTTTACAATCAGTAGGAAACAAAAAAAATCTTAACAAATGACAAATTATGTTTGGAAAAATTTTAAACAAGAAATTCCAGGCGGAGACGCCGGTTCAGTGCACAGACGTCGAATGACAGTTCAGAGAGAACCAGTATTTGCACAGATGCCTCTGCATAAAATGCAGATGCTACTTCGCATGCTTGGAAAAATTTAAAAGAAATAAGACTAAAAGTTAGAATAATTTAGGGACATGGCTCCCACCGGGCGTGCCAGAATGTAGTATGGTGAAATCATCAATCTATTGGGAGTAAGCTCAAATATGAGAAGTTAGTGGGTTAGCACACATGTTTCATTAAATGAATAGAGAAACCAAAAAAGAGAACATCATAACATTAGATAGAACCAAAACAAGTAGATTACACCCTATTCTACTTATTTGATTTGTTCTTTTAGATTAAATGTGGGTGTGCTCTCTCAAACACACAAAATGCAATAGTCCCCAATGCAAATGCAAGATTGCAAATGAAGGAATTCAAGAACTAGTACAAGGAACTAGTCTCAAATTCTTCACAAGATGATATTCTAAGCTTATGAAGATGATATTCTAACTATGCAAGATTGAAGCTACGAAAGATGAAAAGTAACAACTATGATTCATTAACCATTAGCCTAGCATGTAACTTATAAATGATTTAAGGATGAAAACATGAGACTAGCAATGAAAACATGAAATCTAGAGCTATGTTAGCATAATAACAATGCAAATACGAGAGATGCCAAATGAAGAGGAGAAGGCCTCTATTTATAGATTTTTGGAGAAGAAGAGGAGGGCTTGGATGAGGTGGCATCTATGTGGCATCCACATAAGAGCCACATAAGGGACACATAGGCTTGA
>MU223194.1:2573720-2595530 GCA_018584345.1 Thuja plicata
GGAAATATGTTTAGGAAATGAGGTGATGGGAGTAGGGTAGGAATAGGGTAGGCTTAGGGTAGGTCTCTAGGTTGGGTTAATAGGTTCCTAGCTAGGGTTTAGATTATAATTCAAATTAAATTTGAATTTATCATGGTTTAGAAGAATTAGGAATATGGAGGATTTAATAAATGTACATTTATTAAAAAGGGAATTTCATGAGACAAATGTATTTGAATGAAATACATTATAATAGTATTTAAGCTATTGATAAATACTAGCAAATGAAACTATTTAATTGATTAAATTAAATAGTTAGAGGAATAAGAGGGAAAAAATAATATTAATATTTTTGGACGTCTACAATATCTAATTGTGAATTCAAGGCACATTTTGACCAATGATATTAAATAACTATTTCACATTGGAGATAAGAACTTGAAGATTATTATGGATGACATGGTAAGATTTTAATGATTTGATGAGTTAGTTATTGTAGATAAAGATATTTTAGTGGAAATAGAAACCCTAATTAGGGTTCCAATTGAAGGTGAAAGACTATATGATGATAGTTGTTTACAGTGTTATGAAGAAGAGAGGAAATTAGTTGAAGAACAATTGAATTGTTGAAAAGTAAGATCTTAGAAAATGATTGCAGAACCAATTTCAGAGAAGATTCAAGATAGAGTTCAGAACAAGAACATAGCATCAAAGGATCTTATTAGTATTCAAGAGTGCATATCACATATCAAATTTTATTGTTGCATTCCTAATATTTTCAACAAGTTAAATCCCTTAACGAGGTGAGCATTGTAATAGTGAGATTAAATCCTTTAACAAGGTAGTCTGTAATAGGACTTTAGATACTTCTAACAATATATCAGTCACTCCTAATAGGGTGAGTTTCCTAGAAAGTGACATATTGTACCCTCCTAACAAAGCACTCTTTTCTACTGCAATGAGAAGATTGTGGGTGTCATCCCCACCATGGTTCTCCCCCCTAACCAATGGTTTCCATGATAAAAATATGAGTGTTATGATTATGATTGTGAATGTGTTGTTACTTTATGCATTGCACTTTTACTTTAAAGTTACATTTATATGCTTCATAATTTGGAAGTTTCTTTTTCTGTTATATAAAGGTTTAAGTAGAAGTATGAAAGTTTTATTAGTCCTGATTCACTCCCGTCTTAGTACCTATTATTTCCAATACTTGTCTACCTACCCATAATATTTGTGGGTGCAGAATTGGATTTAACAACTTCCAAAGGCTCTACATTATTGTCTTGTTGAGTTTTTTTAATATGAAATCTTATAAAATCCTTTACATATTCTACTTTCTTCCTCACTTTCCTCTCTATCTCAGGTTCCTTGAATTCAATGTACACCTTTAGATCCTTCTTAGCATAAGTACCAAATATCTCTTCATTTGGGTCAAGAGTATTTTTCAATAGGTCTTTTGCATAAAGATATGCTATTTTCTCATCCACCTCATAGCCCATTGGCATTACCCATGAGGTTCTAGGTTCTACCACCTCCATCAAATGTTGATCTGTATCTACCATAAAGAAGATGGTATCCTTGTATTTTTAGAATATAGATAGGGGAATTTAGTCTCTATCATGCAATATGCTCTGAAATGCTCTAAAATATCCCCAAATAGAAGTTGTTCTCATTTGGATACTCTTCACATACATCAATTCTTAGATCTATACTGATGTAATCACCTAAAATTGGTCTAGCTTAATCAATTTCCCTAAATTCTAATCAAAATGGTCCTAATCAAGAAATTAAATCAAGTCTTAATTATAACTGTGAGTGAATTTAATCAATTTGATTACAAAATCAAATAATCAAGCATCAAAGGATAATAATCAAAGAGCAAGCATTTATTAATATCCTAAGCTATTTAATTAAATCAAAATTAAAAATCCCCATGGCTAAAGATATTTATTACTTAGATTTAACTAAATCCTTAATATTCTCTCCCCATGGCCCAAAAGTCAACACATCAGCCAATCAAATTGATGGACATGGATGGGTCAAGTTTGAATATCAACCACACATCTCCAATTGAATCTCAATCACACAATTCAAATTTGAAAATTTTCCTCCAAAGGCAAATCTATAAAATTAGCCCATTCTAAGGCATTTGCATCCATCCATCATTTGCATAGACATAATGCTAAAATTTGTTCTCATTTGCAACTAGATAATGCTAATTTAATTTCAAGTAGATCATTCATCTTTAGAGCATTTTAGTAGTTCATCATTTTAGATCAAATTCATTTTAGTTCTTAGCTTAATCAATCATTAAGATGCATAATTTGAATCAATTGGCTTTAATTTTATCTTAATTGCATCAATTTAGATTCACTTGAGAAAAATCCTCTATTTGATGAGTGTCATTTACTGATCTAATGCCTAATTATGAGAGAAATCTTAATTAGATAGTAATCTAGTTCCATTACTTCATTTCCAGTTCCATTACTTCATTTCCAAGAAGAACATATTGTAGTGTAGTTTCACATTAGGAAAATCCTTTTTAATTTTTGGAATTTCTTGCATTTCCAACAATCTTTGCTTCATTTCTGAAGATTTATTTCATCTTTGGTAAAATTTACTTCATTTCCAAATGGATGTTTTATCTTTAGTGATTGTTTCTTCATTTCCAGGGTGAATTGGCAGAGCATTTTAGTTTTTAGTCAAAATTTTAATTCTAACTCCTAATTGATTGATCTTTTTGTGTTGTGATCTAATTTCACTATGCAGATTGAATAATTTAACAAGTTTTTGCATGTCAATTGTCAAAGATTAAATAAAAATTAAAAAATACTAATGGAATTTGTGATGTAGGTGTTGATCTCTAATTTTTCTTGTCTATTAGTGTCATACACATAGTCATAATCCAGGGAGGTTGGTTGGTCATCACTGTGACCGAGCCATAACACCAAGGCTGAGAAGTGTAAAATGACTTGGGTAATTTTATGTATTGACCACACAGTAGTTATTGTCAAGAAATTCAATGGACATCGAGTAATCAATAGATGCTAAGAAAAATGATTGCCGAGTTGCATTAAAGAGTTAGTGCCGAGTGACAATATATGGTTATGTTGAGCGAGATAGTATTAACCAAGCACTAGAGTTGAAGGAATTATATTTTTCCATTAGTATACTTAGAGAAAAACATGATCTGCACCATCGGTTTACTCTACACTGATAGACAGGGCACAACACTATCTGATGACAAGGTTACCTGACAAACACTGTTAAGTGTTATCCGATGACAAAAAGGTAAAAGATATCTAACGAGTAACAACAGTGCTACAGAATGAAAAAACAAAGAGAGGAACCCAAAAAATATAGGGAACCCAACGAATAGTTTAGTTAAGGAACACCAATAGACTGCAAGTTCTAACTGACGACCAAGAACTGATAGTCAGTTACATCCTGCAAAAAGTGGATTTGACTTTCCATGTTAGATAAATCACTGAAGTTGTATTTATAACTTCTTGATTTTCTTTTAAATCCATTATGTGTGGAGGAAGAAATGTAATTGTTATTATTTTAATTATTTTTACTCTTAAAACATGCAAACTAAAGATCAAGGTCAAGTTGTAAACCTTTGATCTGAGAGTTAACATTGTAATACGTGAATTTCAAGATAGGTTAACTACTTGTATAAAGAGATTCTCAATACATTAAAAAAAAATTGATCAATGAAGATAGTAGCCATGGAGAGAAACTAAAGACCAGAAAGAGAATTCATGCAGAAGAACACAAACAGATTCATATCAATTTTCAAGAATAGAACAGAGGCTACCGACAAGCAGAGAAAAAGTATTCATCAATCACTTAAGGTGATATTATTATTGTAAAAGATTTAATGGATCTATAAATTAGCAATAGTAGATTGCATACAGTCAGGTCAACATTTGTACTCATTCTAACAAGTGTAGTACACCAATGAAATCCTTTCAAGAAAGGTGGGCTTAACCGTCCTATTGTAAATCTCATAACTGAGTGCACACTTAAATCAGTGTTGCTAAAGCTCTTAACAGAGTAGATCTTAACAGGTCTCCACATTAATACTCTTAATAGGGTAGATCATCAGAAGTGATCAAATTGTAAGACTTTCCCTTCCATTTTGTAGATAGTGAAGTTTTGTGGGTGCCATCCCCACTGCAGTTTTTACTTCCTAATAGGAGTTTTCTGCGATACCATATCTTGTGTTATGTGTTTGTCAATTTCATGAATATTTATATGAATGATTGTAAACTATTAAAGATTATGAACAAACAAAATATACATAAGAAAGAATAACAGTAATGGTTGGTAAATCAGAATTGAAAGATTACTAATGATGAATTGTGTAAAGTGTTAAAAGTACTAGAGGTACTGATTCACCCCTCCCCTCTTAGTACTACTTTCAATTAATTCCAACAATTGGTATCAGAGCTGTGGTCTCTTCTTGAAAAGCTTAAAATCTTAAGAGCAAAGATCTTACAATGGAGAAGTACAAACTTGATAAGAATGTTGAGAAGAAAAATCTGGAGATACAGATGTTCTATGAACAGTATAAAAAAAGAGAGAATCAAGATGAGAGAGCTGCTAGATGAAAGAAAAGGTATAGCTACCCGGAACAATGAAAAAGACTATCAAGAAGAAGAGATTCCAGATTTCTTTGAATCTTAAGGATCAAATGCAAGTAATGCATCAGATATATCAGAAGAGAATGTCACAAATCTAAAGGAGATCAATCAACATCTAATAGAGAAAATAAAGATGTTGCAAATCAGTCAAGAGACCCAAATGGTAAGAATGATTGTTGTGATGAGTTCTGCCCGATAAGATGAAACAGAAAGAACACTTGCTATTGATGATAGAAGGAAGATTTCAGAGAAACTACAATAAAAGGAAATGGAAATTCAAAGACATGCTAAGCATCACCATGATCTCACAAATCAAATTATCCTTATGAGTCAAGAAGAAAATAGAATAAATGTGGAACTCATTGAAAGAATACAGATTATCGGTGAACTAAGAGAAGACAATGAAAAGCTAAAGCATAAGGTTAGAATTCAGTAACAACATTATGAGATTATCATAAAAGCTGAAAAAAGCAATAAAAGAATGGATGACTTTCTTGAAGGACAACAAAGATTCAACAAAAACAATGGTATAGGCTTTACCAAAAATGGTGAATCATCAAGTCCAAAGAATGTCTATGAAAATTCAAGACCAAGAAAGCTATCATGCAAGCACTATGGAATGGAAGGGCACACATCAAATATGTGCAGAGGTAAAATGAAAGGTACTCCCAAATCTACACCTATATCTTCATTCATAGGATTTTGTTATAAATGTAACAAGAAAGGACATACGGCTTATGAATGCAAGAGTAAGATAGAAAAGCCAAAGAAGGAAACCTACATGGACAAATACTGTCCTATATGCAAGATGAATGGGAACACATCTAAAGAATGCTGGAAAAAGAAAAGGCAAGCATGGAATCCAAAAGGTAAAGAAGTTCCTTATCAACCAAAGAGAATCGGTAATCAATATGTATGAGATTACAACACTTGGACAAACTATACAACATGTGGTAGATATGGTCACATTGCTACAAACTGCATGAGAGCATGGACCAAAAGGTCTAGAGGCTGGTCAAACCCCAGAATATCATGTTTACACTATCATAAAATTGGTCATCTCAAGAAAGACTGTAAAGATCGATTGACAGAAACAAGCACATATCCCAATGGAAACACCATTGAAGATATTTGGAGGAAAAGAGACAAAATGTGGATAAAAGCGTCAAACAATGAAGAAGATGGGCCAAGCAATGCAAATGGTGACACCCCATCCAATGGATCCGGTGACACCACCAACTCCACTTGTGCTAAACAAGTAAGTATGGAACTGCACTGTACCAAGTTATATTTTGCATCAGTTCCATTATACAAATTGATAGATAAGTCAAAATCTGCATAATCCAAAGATGCATACTACTTTACTTTTTACTAATCTAAGAATGCAAAATCATTGGTAAACACTTACCAAAAATCATCAGTGAACACAATAATGAGTTGTTTACACTTACCAGAAATTTTTAGTCAACTAGTAACCTGACAACCATCGGTAAGAAAGCAAAGTTCAGAAATGGTCTTGATAGAATACTGATATCTGTCGATAAAATCAAAGTGGTCAACAACTGCCTAAAGCATCATGTCTTCACAGATGATGATCTAAAACACTCTCTTGATGAAACCCATCTTCATGTCCCAACGAGTTGTTGAGCATTTATTGCAAAGACTTAGGTAAAAAAGTCTATAAATAGTCAACGAGACATCTTCATTTTCCACCCATGATTTGAAGAGAAAGCAGAGAAAAAACTAAGTGATTAAAGAGCAGAAAGCAGAAGTGTCTCTAGATCAATTCAACACACAAAGAATAGATTCTTCATCACTATTGCGAGTTGAAGTAAGTACCAAAAGCACCAAAGGGTCTCTATCATTGTTTTGTCAAGAAATTCCTAATTTTGAGAAAACCCTAAATACTTGAAAAACAATGGCAACCACATCAAGAACTGCTAAGTTGAAGAATAAAAAGAAGAATGTAGTAAAAATGATCAAGAATAGCACATGAGTAGAACCTAAGTACAAGATCTATCTTGAAATTGCATCGAAACCTGATGAAACTGGCACATTTTCAAAAATTCTGCCTAGGGTTTTGCTCATAGAAGATGTTAGGTCTTATATTCACTTCAAGATCATAGAAATAGGTTATCTTGAAATGGATGAAGCTGTAAAGAAGCTATGTGATGCCAAAGGAAAATTGAAAGAAGAACACAAACACTTGGAGGTCAAAGGGTTAACCAATGCCTTACATTTCCTAAGGGAATTCAAAATAGAATGGATTAGGTTAGTCTTGAGTAGGATGCATGACAAAAAACTATGGCTAGACCAACCCAAACAAAAAGCCAAGGATGTTCTTCACATTGTCGTTGGTTATCCAATAACCAACAAGCATAGGGCACATAAGAATCCATCCATGAAAGAAGTTACTAAACTCACCAATGCATAAGGAGACAACAGAGGTCTCAAAGTAAACATAATCATTGATGAAGAGATAAAATTTGGTGCATGTGTCATTGGGTACAAAATATTTCAAGCCAATAGAATGAACAATATTTCTGCAACAGCAGTAAGCACAACTTACAAGATTGTAACAAAAGGAATTCAGCTGGATCTGTATGAGATCCTACTGAAACAACTTGATGAGAATATGATCAAAATCAGGTCTGCAAAGAGCAACACATGTAAGTTTGGATCAATTATCATGTGTAAATTTTTCTACTTTCAATAATTCTTACCTTCAGTAGGAAAATTTTTATGGGACACTACCAAACCGGTATCCCAACAGGTTAGTGAACTGATTAAGTCACTAGGAGACAATTTTGAGTCTGTTATGTCTGCATACTTCCTTGAGTTCAAGAAAAAGATGATGGAAAGAACTAGGATTCCTGAACAACTAGTTGAAAAATACAAAGATGAGATATGTTTCATGGTAGACATAGACTACACACATATCAAACTGGTTTTACCAAGAATAGCTTGGTTAGCACCATTAGACTATAAGATCAATATTGATCAAGCTTCAAGTGCAATTGAGGCACTGATCGATGAGCTCATTGATAAGAAACAACCAAGGTTTGGAACATATGAGGAGGCCAAATCAAAGATAAAACAAGGCCTAGAAGTCAAAAACACTATAAACAAGAAGGATAAAATGATTAAGAATCTCAAGAAGAATCTATCGGTCTCAGAAGAAGAGCAGGATGAATAGGAGGAAATCGATGAATAGGGAACCAATGGTGAAGAACTAGAAGAAAAGAAATTAGATACAAAGGTTACTAAATATGATACACCTCCATCTCAACCTCCTGCAAAGAAGCAAAGGACAAGAAGTCAAACTAGAGCTACCGATACCACACTGTTGACAGGGTTTCACTGACTGGGTCCGCCAACAGTCATAAGTTGTCACTGGGTACTGGAGGTACTGGCCAACTCCGCCTGCAAAGGTTATCTGGGGAAGTTAGATTCCCAGTGCCTTCAAACACCTAGGTGTCGGGTCACGATAGCGCAGGGCTCAGTTGGGAGAAGTGACTATTTTTGAGGGGGATAGCTGGTTTCTTCAACTCATTTTCTCCAGAGATTCAATGAGGTGAGGTTTCTCCTAGCATTCTACACTTAGCAAATAAAATGAAAAAGATCCTGCAGGGTTATAAACACTTCATCTAACTATAGTTATGTTTAAACATTCAAGATATCGATAATACTCTAATATACTACACTAAATACCAAAGAAATACACAACCATCAGCTAGTATTTTATCAGTAGCAAAGGAAAAGAGGTCATTAATCTATTTGACATATCAGAGCAGAAGAAATAAAGAACATGAAACATAAAATACCATTAACTCAGAAGCATGAATGCCAAAAACATCATTGCAAAGAATTCTCCCTTCTTCATTAATGTCTCTTCTAGCAAGCACTGGTGCGTGATACAATGGTGGCTCCAGGGGAGTGTCTAACTATTGAAAATGGAACAATAGAGCATTGAGCTCTGCAACTAGAATGAGAAATCACCTTTCTATTACTATGGAAAATAAAATCATCAATTTTGCCGACCCTTAGGAATGGGCCGGTCTGGCTATTTATACATATTTTCTTTTAACCCTAACCCTAACCCTATTTTACATCATGTTTCAATAAAATACAATATCTGGGGGCTAGTACTACCTACGTCACCCTACAAAAGACCTTGAGATGGAATAGGCCTGACATGTCAGAAGAATGAGACAAGAATATACAGTGGAAGAATCGGCCTCGAGAAGAGAGCCAGGAAGGAGAAGGAAGAAAGTAGGTCCTCCAGGGATCGAGGCTACATGCCTCATAAATGGGAAATGTGACACCCTGTCTCCAATGTGCCAGGTGTTCCTCTGAATGATGCCTCGAGAAGACCATCTTGTCATAAAATCAACTGTTGAGTCGGCGCCCCCCCTTGATGTAGCCAACTACCTTCTGATAGCTTTAATTAACTGCCCCTAAAAGTGACCGGTCGGCCTCAGGGACCGGGACACGGATCACTTTGAGAGAATACAAAATTTGGGGTCTGAGACTCTGGGATCTAGGAACTTGCATTCCCAAAAGAATAAAGAATACCAAATGCTTGGGTTTTCTCCGGCCTCCGGAGAAAACTTAGGGTTGTTTGTTATCATTAAAAGCCTCGAGGAGGTAGGAGATGCCATCTTTGTCAATATCCTTCAGGCCGGACCTCTGACACTTAGCCACCTCAATTTGTTCCCCCAGGTCTGGAACATTCTCTTTAAATTAATCAGCCATTTTTGCCGCGTCATGGCCACTAAGCACGATACGATTTAATCTCATCATTTGGGCACCATCTATTCCCTCCGGGGACTGATATTAGGACTTCATCATTTCATCAAAACTCCCCAAAACTGAATCCTCTGGCGTGCATGTATCTGTACTAAGGGGGTAAGCCCCGGAAGTCTTTGCTACAAAAGACTTGTATAAATTGAAAGAATATTTTATTGCATTCACTTTCTCGTGTAGAATCCCCACCAGTTGCTTGGTTACCTCCAATGTGAGGTCAAGTCTAGAGTGTTGGGTTCTCATGACATCAAATGATTTGTCCACTAGAAATCCAGATTCCAAAATCATTTCCTCTCCCAGGCCAAGGAGTTCTTCAAGCTCCACCTTCCATGCTTGATATTTTTTGATATTACCCTCCCACAGATCAATAAGAGTCTCTACCTGGTGTAGAACATGTTGGGCCGTATATAAGTCTGGGAGGGTGGATACCAGGAAACGCTGGGTGTTTCCTATTTGCAGGGCGACCCACTCATCTATTGCCTAAGCTTTCTTCTTCATTGTTTGCAGGGAGTCTATGTCACTCTGTGGTAGATCTTTAGATGTGGAGGCTTCTAGAGGAGCAGTGTTGATAGGTCAAGCTAGCTCGGTAAGAAAACCCATAAGGTTTGTGTTTTTCACCTTTTCTATTTTGATCCTTTGGGCCTCTTTTTCATAACGGGCCTCCACTGCCCTAGCTGCCTCCTTTAGCAGGTCCACCTCGCCCTACTTTCCCCTTTTCCCCAGTGATACCTCTGTAATGTTGTAAGTTGCTTCATCGGTGCTTGGGGGAGGTGTCGCCACAATGGCAACTATTTCTCTGCCTGGCCTGGTTCAAAGAGAATGAATCATCTGGGATTTCTTGGCCTTTGGTGGGGCTTGGACCTAAGCCATCATTTTGTCCAGGGAGAGAGGAGCTCTAGGAGTGGAAAGAGCCTTTCTTTTCCTACTCTCTACTAATCACTGAGGTGGCAGGGGTGGCTTATCTACCAGAGTCTGTTCTCTTGGTTCTTCCCCAGTGTCCTGTAGCTGCTACTCCTCAGTGGTGTGGGCCTTATTTGTTCCTTTTTTAGTGTCTTCTTCTTTATCAGTAATATACTCCCCAGCAACATCTATCTCCTTAGCCTTGTCCTCTGTATCTATTTCTTTGTTTGGACCTTTGTTGGCTTCTTCAGGGATTTCCTCTTCGTGTTGCTCATCTTGTTGCTCGACATCTACCACCGGGGCCTCTTCTTCTGTCGCCACATCCTTTGGCAATAGCGGAGGTACTGGGCTGAGATTTAAAGTTTGGGCCACAGTAATTAATTACCCAAAGGTTTCTCCTAGGAGTGGTGCTTGGAACGTGGCGACTGGGGTTATGGTTATTCCCAAAGGTCTGGTTCCCCTAGTAGATGTCATTTGTTCATCCTTCCTTTGTTGGTCCACCCCTAGATTCTGCATCTCCGAAGCCTTGAAGGAAATCTCTGGCTCTGCCTCCCTTTCCTCTATCTATTCCTCCTACTCCTGTGCAGGCTCTTGTCCCGTAGGTTTCTATTTTGCAGTTGGGACCTCTACCTCCGTTTGTCTGGTGTCCTCCTGCAGGTTTCCAAACTCGTCAGTTGCAAAGACATCATCAAATTCCTCCTGCAAGGGAGGACTAGCTGGGACTTCGGCAGGCTCTGCTTCTCTTTCCGACTCTGGGGAACTCGAAGAGAGGATCTCTACTTGTGGGGTCTAGGATGTACCCAACCCCGGCTCTACCTTAGGATTTTGGTTAAGCCTCTTCTTTCTTCAGGTAACCAAGGGTGGCCCCGCATCCCTTATCACTACTTGTAAAGTTAAATCCACCCCTGTTTCCTTCACCATTAAGGCTACCAATGATGGGGAGGAAGGGGGACGAATTGGCCCGGCCATGAGCACTGAAGTGGCCAGCCATGTGATTAGTTTCTCCCTCATTTGTTGGGAGGCTGCCACTGACTACTTTATTTGTTCTTTTATTGGGACTTCTTACGTAGGAGGGGTTGTATCTATTATTTTTCCTTTATCTACTCCCTACAAAGAATTCCCGGCCCCCAGAGTTAATTTTGGTGCTGGCTGGGAGGCTCGGCGGGTACTTCTGGGGCACACCTTCTTGAAGTAGGCATGACTTCGCTCGACCACCTCTCAGGTGAAGTCCTAAATTGTTGGCCCTTCCTTGGCATCCCAATTTACCAGTGGGAGGGTCATTGTATCGATCCTCTTTGCCTTGTACTGGGGATCGATCATGGGGTCAGCGTCTAAGAAGTCCTCTGGGAACCTCCAGAGCTTCAATCTTTCCATCATTCCTGTCATCATCCTAATGTAGTGCTGGCTCCACACCTCCATAGCATCCTGGAAATCTTCCCTGAAATCCTCCACGTGGTAGTGATGAGGCTCTGAAGCCCGGGGAAGTGTCGCTGCAATCTTACCGTGCGGATCAAAATTTTTCCGCGCCAAGTAGAATTCTTCCAAGTTGTAGCTTTTTAGCTCATTTTCCACCTCTTTTGCGGCGGCCAGGATACATGAGTAGTTCCCATAGGTGATTGGGAATAGGATATTGGTTACCTTTTTTAAGGAAAAGAGTGCATGCAACTCCATTATCTGCCTGCAGTATTCCAAGAGCACGATCTTGTCCCCACAGTGTTTGGGCAACAAGTAGGGTTTCCTAGAGAAGCCGGTGACCCTGATGTAAGTGTGCTATTGGAATTGGATGTAGTAATGTCCATAACTTTGGACCAAATTCATCACCTCTGTGGATAGGCGGTATTCTGTGTCCCAAGTGGGTGTGAGCAAGTGATAGTAAATGAACGCATCATTTACTCGATAAAAACATGGGAAGTTGGCCTCCCGTTGAACCTGTGGGAAATGGTCCCATGGTGCCTTTTGTCCTGGGCCAATCCCAAGCACGCCATCTATAAGTAGCCCATGGGCGTGGGGCCTCTGCTGCACCATGGCCCAGAAAATATAGGAACTCATGTAAAATTTCTTCTTCCTAGCCAGTTGAAGGAACTGGGAGTCGACGTGGTTTGAAATTATAGCTGCCCAGTCGAAGTATCCTCCTTTGGTGGAGATGCCGAGGAGGAAGTAATACATCCATTTGTTGAATTCTTGGGAGGAGGGCTGCCCAAAGATCTAGGCCAACACTATCATTCATATCTAAATGCTCTCTTTGAACTTGGACCTGGGTATTTCTATCTTCATCCTTTTAGGGTCCCTCTTTGGGACCTTGAGGCAGTGAACGTTCATGTATATCCAGGTGGCCTCCTCCAACTGCGTGAATTGGGCCAAGGCATCCACCCTTGTAACCACAGAAGCCTTGTCAAATTGAGGGATCCCCAGATCCACCTGGAATGTGTCAGGGTCAAGGGATACCAGAGGAGTAGGGTACCTGGTGGGTTCTGCGACTGCAAGCATAACAGCTTGAACAGAAGGGTTGTAATTGGTGGCCATTGTCAAAATAAGCTCTGGAGATTGTACAGAGCATGGGAAATAATCCGCCTTAAGGATCCAGGAGTCCCCGATATTGATGGCCAATTGATCTCTAGCCTGTCGCTAGATGTACATCATTTTTACTAAGGCCTGCATTTCTGGCCATGTCCCGATGTTGGTGTCGGTAATGAGTTTAACTTTGGAATCAATCTTTAAGCCCATGATAAAACTGTCCTGCATGAACTTCATGGTCAGGGGAAATTTTTCTAGGGCACCCCGGTAGCCATCATGAAAGGTAGCTCTGGACTTCCGGGTAGAGAGGATGTAGATGCTTCAGACATGTTTGGAAGCATACTCTAGAAACCTGCAAGGTAAAGTGACCGTCAGAACATATTAACAAATAAATACTCCAAGGTCTGGAGATCTTACCACCATGATGCCTGCTTTTTCTGAAAAGTTAGTTTCATTCAAAAAAGAACCGAAAAGCACATGAATTACATAAACTTAAGGTTGACTGAACATCTAGGTCCGGAAATTTTATCGCACTTGGTAAAGACACAGGATGGATGATGGTAGGAGACCCAGAGCCTGGAGAAGTAACCATTGGTGAGGATGTGTAAAAGGCAAACCATCAAGCCCACGTGGGCGCCACGTGCATAAGTAATAAATAGGAGTTATGATGATGACGGTGGAGCCAACTATCTGAATGCGTGAAAAGTGAAGGCCACTTGGACAGATTTAAATATGCACATGGGACATAAATGAGGGCCTGGCTGGTTTTACAGAGGAGAGAGAAAACCACCTATTTGGAACCGGCCGAGGGTCAAGTTTCAAACAAGGTGGTATTTTTCTCTGAAATGAAATCACAGGCGAAAAACTAGCGATACAGGCAACTCGATCAATTTGCTAAGCTGGCCAGAAGGATATACATAAGATATACACAAAGTGCTGAGGGATATATGCATGGGGAATGGAAGGATATACAATAAATATACACTAGAATTTACACATATACACCGCGGAATGACATCTACGGGAAACTAGTCAAAGAAAAAAATATATACAGCTTTCTACATTATTTACAAGCCAACTACATCTGCATAGAAGGCAGACAACCCTCTGGTAGAGCCAACCCACCAACGAGTGGCAAAACCAGAAAAAGAAAATGAACAAAATGGAAAGACAACAAAAATAGAGAGGGAAAACCAGACAAACAAAAAATCAGTGGGAAAAGAGACACCAACCTGAGAATGCTGAAAGGTGGAGGAAAGGAGTCACCATGGAAGCTCTGCAACAGCTACAACTACCAAACAATCACAACCCACCACTATGAAGCACTCATAATCGCTTGAAAATGATGGAAGTGTTTATTACTGATTGTCGTTAATTCTCTGCAAATCGCTCTGTAATCGCTTTGAAATTGCTTTGAGTGTTTGAGTGTTTTAAATGCGATAAATGTGAAAATGACAAATAACTTCTATTTATACCTGCAGTAAAAAGGCGATCCACCTTCTTCCAGCAATCTATGGACAAGAAAACCTCCAGACCCAGGCCTGGGGATTCCTCGTGACAATCACCTTAAGAAAATCATGGCAAAGAATCCTAGAGTCTAGAGTCTGGCTCCCAACAAAGAACAACCTCTAGGAATGGGGTCCCAGAGATGGAAAACCGACCAAAAAAAACACAAAAATAGGGAAGAAAACCCCAGAGAAAGAAAACAAAAGGAGAAAGACAAGGTAAGAGCCGCAAGCAAAAAAAAAAAAAAAAAAGGGGACCCAATATTTTGCACACAAAATGTAGGGATGGGGATGCAAGGCATAACAAATGGCGACTATCTAGGAAAAATGCCTTGGCACATTTGAGAACTATAGAATCCCTGGTTAGCAAAACTAGAACCAGCCTTATCCTGAAGCATCTGACAGGCAGAGAGAAACATATCTGAGAATCTAACCACATGGAATCTAGTCCCTAGCCCTTCATCATTGGTGTTGTGTGTGCTTTGAAAGGAGACCAAGCGGATGACCTTTGGGAGGAATAGAGAAGAGGCACTAATTACATCGAACCAGTCATCAATTTGCTTATTTCTCCCAGAGACCAGAGTTTTGTCCCGCTTTCTTTTTCTTATTATTTTGTTTGTTTCTAAGTGGGGAGGCAGTACTTCTTTCACCATTACACTTAAGCTTAGCTAATTTAAATGGTGGTACTTCTTTCACCTGTCCACCTATACTTAGATGTTTGAAGAGGGGATAAAAATCCAGACTCGAAAATAATTCCTTAAAGTTTCAGACCTGGGTCGACCAACCAGTACAACCGATCTACCCTTGGTGTGTCTGATTACTTGTTCCTTATATATACTTGTGTTCACTGATTGCCAGACCCTCGGAGATAACACCTGATGGAGATTGCTCAAAATGTGTCGCATCCTATGAAACAACCCTAGAGATTGGGCCGGCTCCAATATGCTAAAGATAGATTCTAAAGTTCACCATGCCGCAAACATCGTACCAGAGACCAGAGTTTATGCAAAGAATTCCAACTCCTACAAGACAACAAAACACTGGGACCTCAAAAGAAAACCAGAAACAAAAACAAAAAAACCAAAAGAGGACTACCCGAGAGGGTAGCCGACAAGGCTATTTACAAGACACGGTACCTCGCAGCGAGGCACCCAGAGGAAATATTTACAAGCAGAAGGCTTTACATAAAATACAATTTCAGACAAACTTACCCTATTCAAAGTAGTGTTTGAGAAACTGTCCATTGACAGGCAATGCGACAAGTTCACCAATCAGGGTGTTAAGGCAGTAAGTATTTTCCCCACAGATTTCTGAGATTAGGTACGGTCTGAGCCAGAGCCGTTGGAACTTGGTATGCTTTCCTTTCTTCTCCCTTGCCTTGTCCCATAATAGGACTAAATCCAAAATTTGAAAATCCTTGTATTGAGCTCTTCTGTCAAACCATCGTTTTACCACTGCTTGATGATGCACAAAATGTTCAAGGGCTGCGTCTCATTTTTCTTCCATTCACACCAGATTTAAGAGCTGAACCTCCACGATGTCGTCCCTGTTGCTAAATTCTTGCATAAACTGTAAAATTGGGATCTGTAAGTTAACTGAGAATATAGGGTTCTGACCATAAACCAGATGGAACGGGGATGTTCCTAGGGTGGCCTTGACATGAATGCGATCTGCCTAGAGGGCGAATTTCAAATTTTGATGCCAATCCCAGGGATTCTGTTCTAGCAGGTGTTTGATCACTTCAAGTAGATTTTTATTTTTTGATTCAACAATGCCATTCCCTTGGGGATAATAGTTGCTGGAAAACTTCAAAGTGATCCTCCGGTTTTAGGCCCATTCGAGTAACTACGCCGAAGAAAATGTCAAACCATTGTCACATACCAAAGCAAAGGGCATTCCAAACCTTGTGATGATGTTTTCTTTCAGGAATTTGATAACTATGTTTGCCATGTTATTCTTGCACGGTATAGCCTCAGACCATCGAGTGTAGTAATCAGTAGCAGTGAGAATGTATCGGTGACTGGTAGATGAGTTGGGTTTGATTTCCCTGATGAAGTCAAATGCTCACTGGGCGAAGGGCCTAGCCTTGAAGACTGGTTGCAAAGGCATAGCCGGGTTACGCTCATGATGCGTCATATTTTGGCAAGTGTGGCATTTTCTAACATGAGTGTAAACATCTTTGAATATACAGGGCCAATAGTATATAGCTTGAAGGATCTGATAGGTAGTGGCATCGGTTGGGCCATGCCCGATTCTAAACTTCCCATGAAATTCATCAATCACCTTTACAGCTTGGTCTTTGTCGATGCACCAGAGGTACACTCCTTCGTAGTGTTTGTGGTAGAGCACGCAGTTTTTGATCATGAAATGGGCACTTTTCATCTGCAGGGTGCAGCGTTTATTGGGAGGTAACACCTCCGGGCATTTGTTATTTAGTAGAAAATATACCAAATCGGTATACCACGGGTCTCGGGTGATGGACTCCACTATGTAAGTTTGACATTCTATGCGGGGAGTCTCCTCTGCCATCGCTCAGCTTAGTCCCTAGCCCTGGACTATCTTCATAGGCTACATTTCTAAGTCATATTCCTGGAGGATGGCCATCCATTTCCCCCATCTTTTTCCCAATTCGCTCTACATCAGTAGAGACTTGACAGCCTAGTCCGAAATAATAGCATGTACCTTACTCTAGAGAATATAATGCCAGAATTTCTTCATGGAATGGACTAGAGAGAAGGCCTATTTTTCTAGTGATGAATATCAGACTTCGGCATTCTTGAAGGGGGAGCTCATGAAATCTATTGGTCATTCTTCCCCTTAAAACTTTTGGGTCAACACTGCCGCAACAGCGTGCGATGAAGCAAAGGAGTAAATATAAAACATAAGGGAATAATCTGGACTAGCTAGGATAGGTGCTTCCATTATTGTCTATTTGATCTGGGTGAACGCCTACTTGGCTTTAGGACTCCACTCAATTTTGGTATCCTTTTTCATCATCTCATTGAGTGGTTTGACTATTTCTGTGAATCTAGTGATGAACCGCCAGACGAAGTTGATCTTTCCGAAGAAGGATCGCTTCTCTTTCTTGTTTCCAAGCATTTGTAAGTTTAGTAATGCTTCGACTCTCTCAGGGTCGATGGATATGCCCTTCTTTGAGAAAATATGCCCGAGAAACTTCCCTTCAGTGACCCTGAATATGCACTTTTTGGGGTTGAGGGATATTCTATATCGGTGACATCTCTCACAGATCTGAGCGAGATGGGCGGAATGGTCACACCTGTCCTGAGAAAAGATGGTCAAATCATCCATGTAGATGATTATGCACTGATTTACAAGGCCCTCAAATGCAATGTCCATAGCCTTTTGAAATTTGGCCCCTACATTAATTAGACCAAAGGGCATTCTCCTATATGCAAACGTTCCCCACTTGGTGGTAAACGTTGTTTTCTCCCTGTCTTCATACTTAACCATGACTTGGTTATATCCAAAGTACCCATCCAAGAATGACATCATCTGGGACCCATTCACTATCTATAACACCTCATCCAATGAAGGGAGAGGGTGATTATATTTCTTGGAGGATTTATTCAAGTTTCAGAAATCTATGCAAAGGCGGATCTCGCCATTCTTCTTTCTCACAGGGACTAGATTGGCAACCCATGTAGTGTGCTGGATTGGGAAGATTATCCGAGCTAACAGTAGTTTTTCTACCTCTTGACAAATCAAGGGCTCTATCAGGGGGTTGACCCATCTTTTCTTTTTCCAAAAGGGCTTAGCATCAGGTTTCAGGGGAATAGTATGAGTCATGATGGATGTGTCATATGTCTTCAAATCTTCATAACCCCATGCAATTACATTAATGTATTCTTAGAGAACCACAAGAATCTTCTCCTTCTCCTCAAGGGAACAGGAGGTACCAATGTGGATCATCTTTTCTTCACCGGGCTGGCTGATGTTTACTTTTTCAAACTTTCCTCCCTCGGAGGAAGATGACACCTTCTCCCGGGCCCGAGGGTCTGAGTCAAAGATTCATTCCAGTGCAACCATCCCCTTCAGGATGGTGTTAGTAGGTAGGTCCATGATCCCATCATCTTTATCACCCTACCCAGTATCGTCATGGTCTCATTCTTCCACTATCTATTTTTCAAAGACACCAATGTTCACCATGAAGGCTAGGATATGTTGATCGTCCTCAAAAACTTGAAAGTGGGTGACATTGTCTGGAATGGATGGGGTGGGGACCATATTGACTGAAAATCTTTAGAGTCGCGAGCCAGCCATTGGCTCAAGTGTGCTGGCAGAAATGGCGAGGGCATCCGGGACATAGTTTCATCGTCGGGGAATGAGGTCAATGCCAAAGGCATCAAAATCTTCAATAAGGCTCCAAGCCCAATTGTTGTATGCGGCCAGCCTTTTGTCATGGCATGTGTATTGACTCTAGACTTGTTTGACAATCAACTCTAAATCACCCAGAGCCCGGAGGCAGGTGACACCTTTCCTTAATGCAAATAAGAGTCCAAGGACCAAAGCCTCATACTCTGTGACATTGTTTGTACAGTTGAACTGTAGTCTGTAGGACGTGACAAAGGACTTCCCTCACAGGTTGATTAATTCTACCCCAGCTCTGAAACCTTGTTTGGATTGGGCCCCATCAAATTTGAGGGTCCACAAATCATTGTTTGTAATCTGGGGTTGGGGAGTGAGAGTGGCTTTTGGATTTTTGGTGGGAGATTTAGGAGGAGCTCCCTCCCAAACTACTGGCACGGAGGTAGAGTTTACCTCTAGAGGCGTTTGGATTTGGGATTCCTAGGGAGATGTCACCAAAGGAGTGCATCCCATAGGAACACTAGGCTCCGGGGAATCAGCTATATGTTCTTTATTCTGGAAGGCATCGATGTGCCGGTTAGCGACTGAAAGGTAGGGCCCACACTCAAGCTCTGAATGTTTCTAATAGTGTACTCAGCACCAAGCATTGGATAGGAGTGTAGCAAGGGTTGCTGTGGCACCTTGAGAGTCAACCTCAACTCTCATCTTTTCTTATTGGTCCTGGGTTCTCTGCAGCACCGCGAGATCCTCTCCGGGGATGAAATCGAATGTTAAGATTTCAAAGGGTCGGTACACCCCCAAGGAAGTCTCAGAGAAGAAGACCTCACTGACCCTCCCAACCTCGGTAAGGGCCTATTTCATCTGGGATTTGCTTTTGACCTGGATCTTATTTGATTCTCCTTCCCAAGGGAGCCATAAATGGGTGAAGTCGGTCGAAAAGTATCCATTCAAGGACTTTGACCAATTCTGACTTAATAACATCCCATAAGTCTCTGGGATGTCCACCACTTGGATGTCAATTATGATGGCTATCCTAGGGTCCTAGATAAGATGTATCCGGACGTTCTTCAATTCCCCCACCATTTTTATGGTAGTCTTATCTAGCTGGATCACTGCACCATTAGATGGGGTGGGATGGAATCCGAGCTTCTGACAAATGGACAAGGGCATGATGTTACTCGAAGCTCCATAATCTACTAAGCAATTGTGTATATTTTTTCCTTGGATATTCAGGCCTAGTAGGAAGGGAGGATCCTCATTGTTCCCTCAGAAGATGACTACGTTAGCATCTTCAAATGAGATAGTCTTGGGCAGGCGACTGACGACTTCTAGGTTCCCCAAGAGTTTCAGAAGAGACTTCTTCTGTTCGGGATAGTTTAGCAAGACCTCCATCAAGGTCATGGAGGTGGTGGTATATTATAATGCCTTTGTAATGTTGAATATTCCTCTCAGAAATTGGTGATTTTCCTCAGCTAGGTCTTTTGCTTGGTTAGAGCTAGAACCCTTTGGAGGAGCGGATCGGTCAGTCATGTTATTCCAGGGAGAAGGGGTGTCTTTGATAGGAGGCTTGGGCATGTAAGCTAGTCCTTTACCAACCTAACTCTGAGTATTGTATGGAGTCCATGGGTTGGTGAAGGCGTTGGCCTCGAAGGGTGGGATACATTCATCAAAGAATCCTTGTAATTCAGATTCCTCTTCATCTTCCCCAGAAGTTTCAAAGAAGATGGTCTCACAGGTGAAGGCACTATGGGTTGGCTCTTGAACAGGAGGCTCTAGAGGAGTGGCATCATGTGACTACTTTCTATCTAGCTGGGAGATCATGATGACCTTTTCCAATGTGGCACAATTTACCTCATTGTGTGAACCCGTGTCGTGCAATCTGCACCAATTAGTCATGGGCTGGAAGTCTACTACTGGTGTGAAATGTGATGGTCCAGCACTGTTTTGGTTGGCACTTTGGTTTGGGCATGGGCCTCCAGTGTTCGTGTTATTGTTCCATTGCTGTTGATTGGGCCTAGGCCCATTGTTGAAGTTTCTTCCCCCGACATTATTATTTTGTTGACCGGAGAAAATGTTTCCCCTCTGGGAATTTGAATTCTGGGATGTATAGGACCCCGCCTTCAGTTGACCCATATCCACAGTCAAGGTAGACAACATTCGCCGGAGGGATTCAACCTCGGTGGTCAACTGAGTGTTGGCGTCACAATGTGATGGTTGTTATTGTTGGTTTCCCGAGAAGGCAGTAGTATTAGCTGGAGTCGAGGGCAGCAATCCTCTAGTCGCAGATGACTGAAAGAAGGGCACTTTGGACGGTTATGCCTGAGACTGTTGTGCCTGCTGTGGCTAATTCCAAGGGAAAGTTTCTAGACCTGGTACCATGTGGGTCTGCATTGGGTAAACATACCAGGCCTACTGGTCTATCAGAGGTGGTGGGGGATTCATTGCCATCAAGGGGGCACCCATTGCCAGATTGGGGTTATACCCACCAACGTACGCTATTTTGCCGGGGATCACGTTGAAGGGCATACTCTGCCCGATCCCGCCCGGGGATTTGTTGAGACCACATGATAATTTTAAACCTAGGTTGTAAACCTTCACCAAAGTGTCCTGGTCACCTCTGGTAGTTGTTCTCCAAAGGAGAGTGGCAATGAAGGGGTCCATCACATTTAGGTAAGTTTGTATGGTTACTTATGGGGATGGAATAAAAGGGCCCGTGCACCGCTTCAAGGCACGCTGGAACCGATGGTTGAATGCTACAAGAGGTTCATTGGGTTCTGTTGTCACTGAGGTTTTCACCCTTGCTGAAAGCTTCTCTAACAGCAACCTAGTGAAACATGGAATCAACCTCCAAGCTGTGGGACTTGAACTACGAGGTTGAATCTCCGGAGAAGGCCGGCTTCCTCTACTATCAGGATGCACCTAAAACTATCTCTTGCAAGGAAACGGGAGAAGGAGATGTAGAAAACCAAATCACTTGGAAAGGGAAAGGTGATACACCAAGATAGGGCCTACTTTCTTCTGCCTTGGGACTACACTACACATCCATATAACTCAACTAACACAACTTCTACCACATGATTCTTAGCAAACATGTGAAGGTCAGAGACTAAAATTACTACAAGGGAAGA